>CM021106.1:140563345-140855918 GCA_007115665.2 Sequoiadendron giganteum
ATTAGGAGGGTATAGGGGTTGAGGAATTAGGGCTTAAGGGTTAAGGGTTGAGGTATTAATAGGGTATAGGGGTTGAGGGATTAGGGTTTAAGGGTTGAGGGTTGAGGCTGAGGTGCTAAGAGGGCATAGGGCTGAGGGAGAGTGGCTCTTAGGGCTGAGGCTGAGGGGATTGGGGCAAGGGGGGTTGATGGATTAGGGTTTAAGGGTTAAGGATTGAGGGTTGAGGGATTAGGGTTTAAGGGTTGAGGGTTAAGGGTTGAGGGATTAAGACTATAGAGGGGTTAATGGATTAGGGTTTAAGGGTTGAGGGCTGAGAGGTTGAGGGATTAAGAGGGTATAGGGGTTGAGGGATTAGGGTTTAAGGGTTGAGGGTTGAGGGATTAATAGGGTATAAGGGTTGAGGGATTAAGGTTTAAGGGTTGAGGGTTGAAGGTTGAGGGTTGAGGGATTAAGAGGGTATAGGGTTTGAGGGATTAGGGATAAAGGGTTGAGGGTTTAGGGATTAAGAGGGTGTGGGGGTTGATGGTTTAGGGTTTAAGGGTTAAGGGTTGAGGATTGAGGAATTAAGAGGGTATAGGGGTTGAGGAATTAGGGTTTAAGGGTTGAGGGTTGAGGGTTGAGGGATTAGGGTTTAAGGGTTTAGGGTTGAGGGTTAAGGGTTGAGGGATTAAGATTGTAGAGTGGTTGAGGGATTAGGAGTTAAGGGTTGAGGGTTTAGGAGGGTATGGGGGTTGATGGATTAGGGTTTAAGGGTCCCACTCCCTCTCTCTTCCACTCCCTCTCTCAGGTCTCCCTCCCTCCATATAACTGAATAAATTATTTCCCTCTCAATTTTGCCTCTCTTGGGTCTCACTCCCTTCCATGCTACCTACACAAATTAGTGTCATTCAAATGCCCTCTCTCAGAATCCCTCTTTGTCAAGCCTCACTTACCTCCCACCCTACTTTCTTAGGTCTCTCCTTCCCACCCCCTCTATCCCACTTTCACTCCCTCTCCTTCTCTCATGTGTCTCCCTCCCACACTTGCTCCCTCTCTCTCTCTCTCTTAGGTTTCTCCCTCCCACGCCCTCTCCCTCCCTCTCTCTCTCTCAAGTCTCTTCCTCATACCCCCCTCTCTCTCTCTCTCCCACTCCCTCTCTCTCTCACTCCCTCTATCTATCTCCCAGTTTGTCTCTCTCCCTCTCTCCCAAGTCTCTCCTTTTCAAAACAACATATTTGGCGCTCACCAAATTTGGTGACCGCCAAATGTGTTTTACCTTGAAATGGTAAAATAAGGCTTGACCCCATGATTCAGGCCCACATTCTCATTTATTTTTTTGGTTCAACTCTTTATCTGAGTCAGAAACACCTTTTTTTATGCAGTTGACTTCATATTGTACCAATATATGCTTGATCCATCACCTTTTTACCACCAATCTGCATGGTAGACAACATAGAAGAAGAAATTTTGAAGTTTCTACATCATTTTACATTATCTGGGGTAATATATTCATTTTGGTAAATTGAAATGTTTATATTTAGTATATTTGTTTATTTTTGACAATATAAACTAAATTTCCTTAATGATTTTATTAATCATAACAATTGGACATATAATTCAACATTGAATTAGATGGGATTTGCATAAAAAAGTTCAATTTTTATGAGTTTAAAGAACAAAACAATTAAAAACATGACATTTACTTATGAATTCTATTTGCATTGCTTATAGTAGTCTGTTTCTAGCATGGCTAGCGAAATTCAATGTATTTCATTCTTTTTTCAACTAATTTGGAAAACTTTTATTTTCATCTAATTTGGAAAACCTAATAGCTTTCATAAATGTTAATGCAAGTGTCCATTAATTTTTTTGTTTTATAAAACAATCATCTTCATCACATGTTCTTAGACAAATTCAAGTGAATTGACATAGTTGTTAATGCAAGTTTCCATTCATTCATACCATTTACCTTTCTAATAAATGAAAAATGGGAAATTTTGTGCAATTGAGAATGCTTATTATCTTTCTAAGTTACCTCATTGCCAAAGAAATAGTGAATAATTATAAGATATAGCATCACGAACCCTTCTTTGAATTCATATTCTTCATGACTTCATTGACAATCAAAAATTTGGTTCTGAGAAAAATAAACACAAGAGTCTCTAGTTTTCATTTAGGTGGCAACAACTTATACCATAGGTCAGTGATGCAAAGCAAGGAGACAAAACCTTCAACAATCATTTAATTAGATCAGTTTCAAACAATATTGAATCTCAAAAGCCTCAATCCAATTCTGAACTGACCAATTCACATCTAAAACAAAATAAAGATCATCCATAAATAACATTCTAAGCTTTTCAAGCTGACTACCATTCTAAACCTTTGGAAGATTTTAACAAAACCCACCATATGTAAGTCTATTGCTCAAAATATTGTATTCATACAACAGTCACTTCCAACAGAATGAAATAAACTCAATATTACTAGAAACTCTAATCTGTGAATTTTTCATCATAACTTTTATAAAGTTCAAGTTCAATAATGCTAGTCAAAAGGTCCACAACTTCAAAATCAACATTTCAGGCCTCTGGTGCAAGAGCACCTTGTAAGCTCAATTTTTTCAAAAATGTCATCTGTAGTGAGCATGGTCAAATGATAGGATTTTAGTTAATGTTGAGTATATTATGTTCAGTAAGGTTAATTAGACCATTTTATTATGTATTTGCTGCTAAGGGAGTTCAGTTGTGTCATAGCTTGCAATTTGGCTAAATGTGGTCAGAAAATTTGCTAAAAGATGCAAAAATTTTAGAGTTCAAGGGAGTTGGAATGAAATAAAAATATGTTTAATAACCTTCAATTCTTTGAAGGAGAGGTTTTTGGTTCATTTGTACCCCATTTTTTATCAAGAAGA
Organism: Sequoiadendron giganteum; assembly: GCA_007115665.2. Taxonomy (NCBI): domain Eukaryota; kingdom Viridiplantae; phylum Streptophyta; class Pinopsida; order Cupressales; family Cupressaceae; genus Sequoiadendron; species Sequoiadendron giganteum. Next base: position 140,566,236 of record CM021106.1, read on the forward strand.
ACGTTATTTTCTAGAAATTTACTAGTTTCTCTCACTTTTATTGTTTTTGTATGGCCTGTATGGACTCGAAGATGATATGAAACTAGTTGGATGTTGTAGATTAATGAATTAGCTTTCATTTTCATCTATTTAGAGGTTCTTACTCTTTGTATAGCGAAAGTTATATTGTTTTTACTATTGCTACCTACTTTCACAATGTTCTTGGATTGAGGGGTTTCATTATGTAATTCAACCCAATACACTTTTTTTTCCTACTCTAACTTGTGGAATGGGTCCTCTAACTTTTAAAATTCATTCCTAACCTATTTAGAATGTTGCGGGGTCAAGTTTGTGTGTTTGGTATGATGTTCTAGGACTATAGCAAGGTCTTTTCATGGTGAAAATTAGGGCTTTAAGTGGTGTTTTGAAAAAATGTGGGAAGGACTGTCTATGTAATGTATTATTCACCATGTTTAGGGTCTGGTAAGAGTGTTTGGTGCTTTGTATGGGTTTTTCAGGTTTGGGAGATAGGAGTTTCATTAAAACCCCAAGTATTTTGCTTGAAATTGAGGGTTTGGTGTATTAGGGGTCTAGAGGCCTTGGACCTAGAAACAAATCAGGAAATTGGAGGTTTTGACATAAAATACTTTTTTTTGAGGATTTTGAGTGAATATGTAGTGTTTAAAAGGTACTCGCTTTGTAAATTAGGCCAATTGAATAGTGTTTTCCAAGGTGGTTCTATTGGAAGTCAATGTTGGTCCAAAGGAGTTGATGTTGGGGTTTACCTATGTTTTATAACTTGAAAATGGGTATCTTAATCATCCTTGAGTTTTTCAAGTGTTTTGGAAAATCTTGGTGAAAAGGACCTTGATCCGAGTTACCTATGCTACAAGGGAAAGCTTGGTAAAAGTTGGGATTTTTAGTTAAACATCTGATTTTTCTTTGGAATCTGATTAATTCTCATTGATTTTTTGTATTGAATGGTTTCCAACCTTCTCTACATCAAAAATGGTGTTTCTTGGTAAGTTAAGTGATCAAGTTGTGTGTAAGTATATTAAGAGCCTTCCTCTAAATCTTTGAACAAGTTCATTGTGGATCCCTACATGTACTACATCAGCCTCTAGGTAATTTTCCAACTCTTCAAAGACACTCAAAATCCCTACTCTAATATCTAACCCTACAGAAATCTAACTCCATCATGTATGAAAAATATTGTGTAGCATAGACATGTTTGATAATTCCAAATAGCTTGTTTCCTTCTTTCATAAAATGATTTGGTGTGTTTCATATTTAATGCAATGTAATCAACAATATCAATTTTTTTTTTAAATACATTACTTAATTTTGTTTTATGTGTGTTTGTGAACATGTAGCATTCAAGGTCATGCCGAGGAAATGACTGAAGCCTCTAACACCAGAAGAACATGCAGCTAAAAATGCAAGGAGAAGAGAATCAAAAAATGTAGCTCATGAAGCAAAGGAATTGCAGCCCGTACAACCACAAATTCCCGTGCAATCTAAGAGAGATGTCAAATTGGAAAAATAAAGGGCACGAATGAGGAAAGTTTTTGGAAGGATAGGAATGGATATAGAAGTTGGGGGCACACCATCAACCATAGGTGAAGCTTAATGCACATCTCCAGTTGAAGACACATTGACAACAACATGTGGTTTTCCAGATACATCGTAAATCACATCTCCAATTGAAGACACGCCATCAAAAACATTTTATTTTGAAAGTACATCGACAAACACATATCTATTTGAAGGCACTCCACAAGCGACATCTCAAGTCGGAGGTACACCATTGTTTTCAATCTCAAGGTATGTCATCAATTGCACCTCCAATTGAAGGTACACGATCTATCTCCGATGTTGTTGGCCTTCCGAATATTGACACAAATTTACATTTGAGAACTCCTCCTAGAGTTTTGCATAGAAAACCTACATTTTTTATTGATATTCATTCGAGTGTTTTGAAATGGATGCCTAATAAGATTCCAAAACATACATGTCAAAGATATGCACAAAGGATATGGAGTTTTTTTTTTGCAAAGCTAAGTGAGGGTGGAACATGCCAACTATTTGTTGAAATGATGAGGCAACTCAAATTTAGGCCCACCATGAAGGCTCTCGGGCTAAGATTTTTGAATGAATCAAGTGAAAATTCCATTATAAATAACTTGATGAGTGCATACAAGAGCGTGGGTTCCACCTCATGCACAAAGGATAGTTGTGCCACACGATGTGTGATGACAGCAACACTGTTAAGCAGTCAAACAAGGAACAACATGAACCTTACAAAGGAAAGTAAGCCTTTGAAAATAAGTAGATCATCTCTAATGAGAGCCAAAGGAAGGTGTGAAAGAGTGGAGGATCCAAATAGCAATGAGTTATGGGCATTTTCGGGTAGAGTGCCACGGAAAGACACAAGAATTGCTCAAGGCTTGAGATCTTTAATTGTGAATTATTGGAAGGATAACACAAGGAAATCTCCTAATAAAAGAGATGTTGTAAGAAGGAGAATTGGTGGTAAAAACCATGAGCCAAATCCAATACATTATTTGGATACCACTCAAACCCAATTTTTTACTAATTTTGTACATAAGTTTCCTGATATTAAAACCTGTCAAAGGTATTTTGAAATGTTAAAGCCTTTTTATGTCAAAATAAATCACACATGCACTAATTGTTGTTGTAGGGTTCATATTGAGTTTTCTAACCATTATGATGTTTATCGACGTATATGTGTAGATATGCATACTAACAATCTTTTGCAGGAATGTAACATAATGCCTCCACCTAAATCGTCAAGGAAATTTTCATCTTCCATTTTATGTGAAAGAGAGGATGGTCAATTTTTTAACAAAAAATCATGTTTGGATGGCACATGTGATCATTGTGGTGGCATGTAAAAGTTTCCAATTTTCCAACACATGTCTATTACACACACAATCAGAGACAAAATTATGGAATTTGGCAAATATAAGGCAGTGGAATACAGTCTAATAGATGGGAAAGAATAAAAAAAGTGTGAATTGGTCAGTGATAAGATTCTAGTGTATTAGTTTATGAGAATTTTTCATGATTAGGTGGTCTATGATTATGTAAGGCATACACATAGTGCATAATGGTTGGACTCACAGTTCAAGTTATGCAAGGAAACATTTCCACTTTGTCATATCATTTCAGTTGTCGACTTCACTGAGAACTACACACTACAACCATAGAATGAGGTGAAATCATATTACTACAACTCCATGTAGGTTGCTATATTTGTGCATATAGCATTCATTCATGCAAATGATAGTACAAAGGAAAATAGGAAAGTATTGAGGGAGTATCACTTTTACATTAGTGATGATCACACACATTCTATAGAGTTTGTTCAAGGTTGCTTTCATATGTTCTATGTTCATCTAGCTAGCAGGGGCATGTCATTTAGTTAGCATATCATATGGTTAGATAATTGTACATCACAATTCAAGAATGCCAGAATGTTTTACTAGTTGAGAAGGATGCATAGGATTAGTGGTGTTCATCATATGTGGAGCTTCTTAGAGGTCGAGCATGGAAAGGGGGAGCATGATGGAGTAGGTGCATGTATCAAAAGAGCCCTAGCAAAATAAGAGTTAAAGTACACAAATAGTGTAAAGTTAAAAAATGCAAGATCAATTGTCCAGTGGTGCAATGGTGCAATGGGTTTGGTAGTGAAAGTAATTCTTTAGTTCATAGATTTTTTCATTTAGTAGATAATACTAACATTGAAAAATATGAGGATTGTTATACACTAATAGGATCGGGCGAGCTACACACTTTCAGAAGCTCCAATGCAGGTACATGGACTATCCATACAAGGAAGATGTCATGCTTTTGTTATGCATGTACACTTTAATCATGGAATGATTGTGAGTCAATAGAGTGGGTTGATGAGTGGTCTGTAAGAATTCTAACCCCACTTGACACTTATCATCTCCTTATGGCTCTACAAATCATGGAGATGCAATCATCCATTGACTTTGATCATGTATCAGACCTACTAGAACTAGGTAATATATCTTACAAGTTAAATATTATGTTTCTCAATAAATAAATCTAACAAGATGAACATATCAATATAGGGCACGTTTATCCGGTGATTGCAGATGAAGACAATGAAGAGGGTATAGATTATTACCTATGTTGTTGTATTGAGGCCAAAAATAAATTAGATTCCCTAGTTATAGATGAAGAAAACATAGAATGTCATATAGGTTCAGTGGTTGTTAGTGGAACATGGCTTCAAAGGTATCCAGTTAAGAATGTTGCAGTTTGGTTGTTTGAGGGCTTCAAAACACATCGAAAAATTCTTCACTATTTGAATCTTATTGTTGCCACCAACATTCATTTGATCAAATATAAGGGCAGACCTGGGAACAAGAACTTGTGGAAAGTGTGTGAGTCTGACCACAAGGCAATACTCAACACAATAAAGAGTAGAGAAGACCTAGATGGTTCCCTGGATTGATTTGTATGTATGCACATTGAATTTGTAAAGTCATGTTATTGAACACTCTTTTGGACCAACGCCTTGCAATAAGGCTTTTTCACCATTACTGTTTGATGTCATATGCATATACGACTGTCGTTGATCCTTTTCTGATTGTGACTGTAGGTAATACTGAATTTTGTCAAAGTATATAAGAAAATAACAACATTGTTTGGTGGTGCAAGTGTTCAGTGGTGTGAGAAACATCGGTTGTTGGTGCATTTTTTGGTTGTCAATCTTCTCTTTCATTTCCATCTCGTAGATTTATCAGATTCTTATATACTACGTGTTTTATGTTAAGCCTCTCAGTGATATATTTGAAATTTATACGTAGGGTCATCAAGAGATTATAAAGTAGCGAAGGGGAACATCACCATTGTAGGACCTTCAATTGACCTCCTTATCTAGCATGCATGAAGGTGATAGTAGGTATCATCAGCTACATGACTGACATTATTTGGTTATTGCTCTTTTAATGATTTTTATGTGAGTCTATCTAAGATTGAGATGCTTTTGCAAGTTTTTTGTGTACCAAATTCCTATGATACTACACAACCACAAAGAGGCTACTACCCATGTGTTTCGTAGGGAGCAGGGGATTTACATGTTTTGAACCATTTTGGAATGCAAATAGCTAGGCCAGCTGAGGTGGAATGGAAAAATGAAACTTGGCAGCAACTCCTTTTGTTTCTTCTTAAGTACAATATATTTCATGATCTATGCTGGAAATGGGAGGATTGTTTCCCTGCATGTATTGCTACAAGTATTGACAAATGGGAAGATTTTCAAGATGTTATTGGGTATGTGCAAGATCATCATGGAAAAAATAAGCCCTTAAGTGGAAATAAATTAAGAAAAATCGGAGTTAGGAAACTTCACATAAAAATTTGAATAAGTTATCTATATTATTTCAAAAATATGTAAGAACAGAATCTGTAGAAAATTGAATTTAGTTTCTAAACTACTAGGTTTATTTAAAAAATAAAAGAATCTATTTGGTGAAAATTTGAAATTTGAATGCAGTAGTACTTAAATTTTAAGGAAAAAATAAGAAGTAGGTGTTTGTCTAACCACCCTAACCACAATAAATGATAACTTTTTTTTATAATATTTTAGATATAAGTAGAGGACTCATGTCCCGATGTGATGCATACTTTTTTGTAATTTGGTTCCAAGTAAATAATAAATTATGAAATTTTTATTACAACTTTAAAAAAATATAAAAACTCATATGTTTGACCACCTTAACTTGGTCAAAACTTCATGAAATTCAATTCTTTTATTTTTAGTTCTATAGTATGTGAAGCATAGAATGTGACACATGTTACAAATTCAAAAAATGTGATATCGTTGGATATTTATAGATATTTTTCAATTAGCCTATCAATTAGGACTTTAGTCGTAATTCAAATAGAAAATGAATAATAATTATTTATTAAATTCAAAGTAAAGAATAATTTATATTGGTGAAAATTTGATAATCTCCTTTAAAAACCCTTTTCGTTTCATCAATTTTGTGTAAAAAAAAAGTCATCAGCCACATGGGTCATCATATCACGTACATATCGCCACTTTTTGGCCCATCATGATCCTGCACATACCCTCTTCCATCAGTATTGTAATATTTGTTATTGACTTAGTGTATTTTTTGATACACTAAAATTATGAGAAATTAATACATTCAAATGTGTATATTCCTTAATATATGCCTCAATTAAATGTGTATATTATATTTAAAGTTGTCTTCAAGGAAAAACATGTGGATTTATTAGTAAGAATGAAATAATGTTTAATATAATTGTAGAAAGGCATATTTTATTGCACCTATTGATGCATATTTTTCAAGCCAAGGGATCATCCTTCCACACCTCCTACTCCTAAAATAACATTCCCTACACTTAACTACATCATCCCACCGAGTTATATTTGATGACAGTAGGTGGAATGATGGTTATGCCATTAGAATAACCCCAAACCCTTAAGGTTGTTCAGGAACCTGGTAGAAGAAATTTGATGAAATAAGGCACTAAAACATAAAATTAGATAACTGATCAATGCCCCTAACCACCAAGAAACCAACATTTCAAAACACATAAGTGTTGCAATTACAAATTTGTTGCATTATACAACTCATAAGTTTGAAACTGTATCACTTTTCCTACTAACTAAACTAATGAATCCATTATGTCATTGAGATACAATCTTTCATGTTGCCTTTTAGGCTTTCAAACTCACTTGTTGACACATTTTTAATTGCTCTAAGCTACATTCAACCGGATTGATCCCTTAAGGGTTGAAAGTGCAAAATGGTTGCAAACTTTAGCATTTTATTACTTGGACATCGTGACTCTTGGAAACTTATCTTCTGATCCTAGAATATTTTTTTGGGCCAATCTACAATAACCTCTCTCAATTTTGGCTATCTTAGAGGCATTTTCCTGTGGTGGCAAATTTTCACTTGAGGAAAAAGTTGTCAAATGCAAGTAGTTGAAAGTTGCAAAGTGGTGCAACTTTCATTCTGCATCTCGTGTCACCAAATGAACCATTTCAACATATATGGGTGGGTAAGTTTACACTAGGAATGGTCCTCTTTCACACCCAAACATGCAAAATTTTTTCGAGCTACGTTCAACCAGATAGATCCCTTAAGGGTCCAAAGAGCAAAATGGTTGCAAACTTTATCATGCTATCACTCAGACACCGTGATGCTTAGAAAATTCTTGCATAATTCTAAAAAATTGTGTTGGGCCCATCTACAATAACCTCTCTAGTTTTTTGCTATCTCAGAGGCATTTTATCGTGCTGGTGAATTTTCACTTGGGGAAAAAGTTGTAAAATGTAAGTAGTTGAAAGTTGCAAAGTGGTCCAACTTTCATTTTGCATCTCATGTGACCAAATGAACCATTCCAATGCATCCAGGTGGGTACGTGTACGCTAGGAATGGTCCTCTTTTGCACCCAAACACACGAAATCGCTCTGAGCTACGTTCAACCAGATCGATCCCTTAAAGGTCCAAAGTGCAAAATGGCTGCAAACTTCAACATGCTATTACTCAAACACCATGATGCTTAGAAAAATTTTGTTTGATCCTACAAGATCATGTTGAGCCCATATACAATAACCTCTCTCATTTTTGGCTATCTCAGAGGCATTTTCTGGTGGTGACGAATTTTCAATTGGGGAAAAAGTTGTCAAATGCAAGTAGTTGAAAGTTGCAAAGCAGTGCAACTTTCATTCTACGTCTCGTGTGACCAAATGAACCATTCCAATGCATCTGATTTAGTACGTTTATGCAAGGCATGGTCCACTTTCACACCCAAACACATGGAATCGCTCTGAGCTACGTTCAACCGGATTGATCTCTTAAGGGTCCAAAGTGCAAAATGGCTACAAACTTCAACATGTTATTACTCAAACACCATGATGCTTAGAAATTTTTTATCTAATCCTAAAAGATTGTGTTGGGTCCATCTACAATAACCTCTCTCATTTTTTGCTATCTTGGAGGCATTTTCTCGTGTTAGCAAATTTTCACTTGGGGAAAAAGTTGTCAAATGCAAGTAGTTGAAAGTTGCAAAGTGCTGCAACTTTCATTTTGCATCTTGTGTGAAAAAATGACCCATTCCAACACATCTGGGTGGGTAGGTTTATACTAGGCATGGTCCTCTTTTTCACCCAAACATACTAAATCACTATGAGCTACATTCAACTGGATCGATCTCTTAAGGGTGCAAAGTGCAAAATGGCTACAAACTTCAACATGCTATAACTCAGACACTGTGATGCTTAGAAACTTCTTGTCTAATCCTACAAGGTCGTGTTGGGCCCATATACAATAACCTCTCTCTTTTTTTCTATCTCAGAGGTGTTTTCTCAAGGTGGGAAATTTTCTCACTTAGGAAAAAAGTTGTCAAATGCAAGTAGTTGAAAGTTGCAAAGTGGTGCAACTTTCATTTTACATCTCATGTGACCAAATGAACCATTTCAATGCATCTGGGTGTGTACGCTTACGCTAGGCATGGTCCTCTTTTGCACCCAAACACGCGAAATCGCTCTGAGCTATGTTCAACTTGATCGATCCCTTAAGGGTCGAAAGTGCAAAATGGTTGCAAACTTCAACATGCTATTACTCGGACAGTGTGACACTTAAAAACTTCTCGTCTAATATTAAAAGATCATTTTGGGTCTTTCTACAATAACCTCTCTCATTTTTTTCTATCTTGGAGGCGTTTTCTCGTAGTGGTGAATTTTCATTTGAGGAAAAAGTTGTCAAATGCAAGTAGTTGAAAGTTGCAAACTGGTGGAAATTTCATTTTGCATCTCATGTGCCCAAACGAATCATTTGAATGCATTCAGGTGGGTACGTTTAGGCTAGGCATGGTCGTCTTTTGCACCCAAACACGTGAAATCACTCTAAGCTACGTTCAACTGGATCGATCCCTTAAGGGTCCAAAGTGCAAAATGGTTGCAAACTTCAGCATTCTATTACTCGGACACCGTGACACTTAAAAACTTCTCATCTGATCCTACAAGATCGTGTTGGGCCCATCTACGATAGCCTCTATTTTTTTTTCTATCTCAAAGGCGTTTTCTCATGGTGGAGAATTTTCAGTTGGGGAAAAAGTTGTCAAATACAAGTAGTTGAAAGTTGCACATTGGTGCAACTTTCATTCTACATCTTGTGTGACCAAATGAACCATTCCAACGCATCTGGGTGGGTACGTTAATGCTAGGAATTGTCCTCGTTCACACCTAAACACACGAAATCACTCTGAACTATGTTCAACCAAATTGATCCCTTAAGGGTCCAAAGTGCAAAATGGTTGCAAAATTTAGCATGCTATTACTCGGACACCGTGACTCTTATGAACTTCTCATCTGATCCTAAAAGATTGTGTTGAGCCTATCTACAATAACCACTCTCATTTTTTTCTATCTCGGAGGCGTTTTCTTGTGGTGGCGAATTTTCACTTGGAGAAAAACTTGTCAAATGCAAGTAGTTGAAAGTTGCAAAGTGTTGCAACTTTTATTCTACATCTCGTGTGACCAAACGAACCTTTCCAATGTGTCTGAGTGGGTATGTTTATGCTAGGAATGGTCCTCTTTTTCACCCAAACATGTGAAATCACTTCGTGCTACGTTCAACTAGAACAATCCCTTAAGGGTCCAATGTGGAAAATAGTTGCAAACTTCATCATGCTATTACTCGGACACCGTGACACTTAGACACTTATTTTCTAATCCTACAAAATCATGTTGGGCCCATATACAATAACCTCTCCCATTTTTTACTATCTCGGAGGCATTTTCTCTTGGTGGTGAATTTTGAGTTGGGGAAAAAGTTGTCAAATGCAAGTAGTTGAAAGTTGCAAAGTGGTGCAACTTTCATTCTTCATCTCGTGTGACCAAATGAACCATTCCAACGCATATGGGTGGGTACATTTATGCTAGCCATGGTCCTCTTTCACAGCCAAACACATGAAATCACTTTGATCTACATTCAACTAGATCGATCCCTTAAGGGTCTAAAGTGCAAAATGGTTGCGAACTTCAACATGCTAGTATTCAAACACCGGGATGCTTAGAAATTTCTCGTCTGAGCCTATATGGGATCATATTGGGCCCCTCTACAATAACCTTGCTCAATTTTTTCTATCTCAGAGGCATTTTCTTGTGGTGGCAAATTTTTACTTGGGAAAAAAGTTGACAAACACGATCTCTTTCACAGTTAAAATAATAATGTTCTTTTGAGAGTTAAAATAAATATTTTGTTGGAGCATGCAAGACATGTGCTCAATTGAAAGGCATGAGAAGAAATCAAGACACATAGTAAATTCTCAGTGTTCCATGGGGTTTTGGGGACGGTAGGGGATGTGTTTCTGAGACGTGGGGATAGGGAGCCTAAGTTTGGGAATGATAGGGGGATGATGGGGAGATGGAATTGATGGGGAAATAGGGTGTTGAAATACATATAGTACTTGAAAAAAAAGTTATAAAAAGATGTATAAGTATAAGAATTATATATCTTGGAGATAACTAGGAGTCCCCTAGACGTCTTGAGGACACCCCAACATCCTCAAAGTCCTATCAGCATCTTGGAGACAATGACACTAGTGGTGGGATGGTGACATTGGTGGTGGTCTAGTGAGGGGACGTCTCCTCCACGTCCCCAAGTCCCCAAGTCTCTAGGACATCCCCCTCTAGGAAACAAAGGGTTTTTTGGGGGGACACATCCCTGTGGAACATTGTTAAAATTCTTGAACCTATGTGTCTAGAGTAATTAAGTGAGTGACCTTGCAATGGTTGAATATTATTAAAAATTAGGTCGTTCCATACTCTGATTCATCACTTCTCACTATCAATTAGCATTTTTTATCAAAGTGTGATCTCATTTGAATGCAATATTATATTTTTTAATACCATAGGTGGGAGCAAGAAGTACAATTCTCATATTTTTTGATATGATGACCTAATAATGAAAATTGCATTAGCAAGTGTAAGGTATATTTCTAAAAACATCCAACAATATATTTCTATAGATGCTTTGGTAGACATGTATGAAAAATGTGGTAACATAGACAAGGTAGGGAACCATTTGAAAAATTATCTCAAAGAAATTTGGTCTCATAGAATACCATGATAAGAAAATGCAATTGTTAGCTACTCCTAGTTATTAGTTATGCAATGTGAAGAAATTGCATAACTACTTAGGTTGACTTTGTACAAACTATATTGTATTTAAATTTTCGGCATGTATCGGCATCTACTTATTAGTTATGAAAAATGAAGTAATTATTTGACTTTGAAAGATGTGCAATGCAATGTAATAAACAACATGAGGGTAAAAGCACAAAGTTGTGTCACACTTTTAGCCAACATATCAACACAATTGAATTTAAGTATTTCTAAATAAAAATCATTTTTGGTCAAACATATGACCTAGTAAGATTCATTCTAGCTAAGTTTGATACTTCCACAATTTATTCAACTAAAATTGTTGGCTAAAAATATATGGAGCACCACTTTGCGTCTAATTTACCAAAAAAAAAAAATTATTTGAAAAACTTGAAGTTCTAATAACTCCTCATGTAAATAACATTTTTTTTTAAATGTAAAAATACCCTCTTGTAGATCCATAAGTGTAGTTTTCAAAAATATATTTATTTTAATAGTTTAATTATTATTTTTATTTTTATTTTTATTTATACTAAAAGTAGGTTATCAGCAAAAAATATTAGGTTGATTACCATGCCAAGGAAAAATACTAAAACTTATCAAAAAAAAATTTAAAAAATTTGATGCACTAGATGAAAGAATCTATTTCAAGATGGTATAATTTTTTTTCCATTTTAGATAAATATTTAATATGAATGTTGGCATCCGATGCAAACAGTTTTTTTTAATTCATGCACATTTTAATATTTATATAAAAATATATATTTATCAAAATTGGAAAAAAATATATCCATGCAATAAAGTTTCAAGTTATAAATACACACAAAATTTGAAAGAAAAAAAATAAAATTTACTATAAAAAGTTTGATGTCCCATGCAACTTCATTTTTCAGCATTTTATCAACAACTAAATTATAGTGTTAATTTATGAAATACTAGTTTCAAATAATTTTTTAATTTCTTATAAAAAATACAAACATAAAATATACTAAAAAATGCATATTTTACTAGTTTACATCATTTAAAAATTCAAAACATATATGCTACTTTTTAGTGATTCAAGTTTAAAAGTTGGATCAGCATTGGTCGTTTCCTTTATAAAGTGTGACATAGCTTTGTGCTTTTACCTATGAATACAAACTACAAAAATCCACTTTTTACAATTCATTAGTTAAAATATTTATTTTATTTGCTCTCTATATCTCTATATGCTATGGAAATACCTTTCAATTTAAAAATAAAAGTTTTTATCTTTTGTCGTACAATTTTTCCCGGTTTTTTCACAAAGTATTATACTTTCGGTTTGTCAAATTTTTCCCCAAAATATTTTTGCTGCTATGCAATGTAATCATGAAGCATATACGTGAATACACACAATATAGGTGAAGTCTACATGTGAATAAGTGAAGCATGCATGTGAATAAGTGAGTGGTGTAGGGGCACCATCACCTTGGAATGAAAGAAACATGAGCGTTAGAGGTTCATCAAATGAATTTGAAGATCTTTAAATTATATGCAACGGGGAAGTTGCAAAATATGCGAAAATGAGATGTAATGTAAACAAGTTGTCCATTTTATGCCATGTTGGCAATGTGCTCCAGATGGATAGGGTATAGTGTAGGCTTGGGTCTTATGTTTTCCCTTATAATAAGGTCTCAATGACCATTTTCAATTGATTTAAAAGGCTTAATAGGTCAGTTAGGTGGTATTTGCAAAACCAAGCTGTGAATGAATGGTAATTAGGAGAAAAATTGGCAAATTGCCATCTTAGAGGTCTAATAAAGGGTGGTTATGGTAGTTGATCGGCTCAAGGGGTAGTTGGAAGGTGGTATCAAGATATATTTCTATAATACCTTGAGTTTTGGGTTGATTTTGTTTAGTTTCTAATAAGAAAATATACTTTTGAAAATGTTGATCATTGGTTTTCTTTGTTTTCCTGAATTTTCTTTGCCTTACACAAGCCCATACAAGTCTATCATGAATTGAGGCTTTGGGTACTTGAGCATATGTGTTTACTCTCTTTGCATTTGTTCTAAAGGTTTAAATCCACCGTTGGTGTGTGTGGGATCAGCAAACTTGGTTACTGCTCTATTTTTTGTGTTAGGGGTTTTGAGGGAAACACCATGACACATTAGCCAATCCACCTATTGTTCTGACCCCGTGGCTTAGTGGATTGGCCTGTACCATGATTATTTTTGTGTTTGAATACTTTGGAGGTTGAGAGAATGAATAAAATCAGTGGGGTGTGAAGTTCTAATGTTGTTCAGGGGTATTTCCACCATGAAAGTAAGGAACTCAAGTAGTGTTCAAATCTAAGAAATACTTAAAGGAATGGGATTGTGAGTGTCTTTTAAGTTAGGGTAGATGTATTGTGGGGTGTTTGGACCTTTGGAAGGATTGGGGGAGGTCTGGAGTTATGAGTTTCTTTAAAACCCTTGTTTTTGTGAATGTTTAGGAGGGTTTGTGAGTAGAGGAATAGAACAAGTTCTTGGGGCTCTTAAAATGGGAGAATCCTAAGTTTGGTGAGCATCCCTAAGACTGTTTCAAGTTTCCTTGGTTTGGAGGTGAGTTTGTGAGGGGGTTTCTTTGGAAATTAGACCTAATTGTGAAGCCTAGAGCGAGGGAGGTGTATTGAAAGTTCATGTTGGTCCAAAAGAGTTACTATTGGTTTTGAAATATGTTGTGTAACCCTCAAAAAGGTATCTTGATCCACCTTTAAATGGTCAGGTGTTTTGGAAACGTTGGGAGAAATTAAGCTTGGATCAGGTTTTGAGTGCTACAAGGGTGGATTGTTGGGTAAGGTGTTGAATGAAGAGTTTGCTTTGATGGGGCTTTGAGGTTGTGTAGATTTCTCAAAATAGGTTGTATTAATCTTGTTAGGAGCCCCTTGAAGGTATTTTTTCAGAATAATTGGGTTTGAGCCTCCTTGCCTTTGCATCAATGAGGCACAAGCAATTGAAGCATTCCAAAGGATACAAACCACCACGAATGGAGCTTATTTATACAATACACTTTAGATGGGGCTTATTGAGCATTTGACAGTAATTAATTAAGCATTAGATGTAAAAAAAATCCATGCCTAAAACATTCAAGCATACAACTTACATGATACAGATGATAACATCATTCAAGAATGGCAATAGCAAAATAAGAGTGTCTTTAATAAAAAATCCAAAAGGCTATACAATGATATATATTGATATAAGTATATAAATATATCCAAAAAAACCATATAGGGTTAGTAAAAAGGAGCCATATAGACATAAAATATCACGTATATATATCAATAGTACAAAACATATGTTCCAAAATGCCACATAGGAATACAACAAACAACACTAATATATAGTCATTTCCCTCTAGGGGAAGGAAATAGATCTCGTGTTGTCTTCAAAATTTGGCTGGATGGAGTGGCTATTTCTTCTCTTGCCTTTCGAACATTCTCTCTACTCCTCCTCTCTTCACCCTAGATCTTCAACTGATACAATTAAAAGCAAAGATGTTAAAACATAGAAATTTAAATGTGGAATGGCATATACCAAAATATATAATCACTTACCACATACATATAGTCATCATGCACATTTACAAAATCACCACATCCATAATCTGGAGTGACAACCACTTGTAGCAACCATGAAGATAGAAATTAAAATACATAAAATTATCTTGAAAATTTTCTATAATAGACCATAAAAGAGCAAATATAATGTCAAATTGACTAATCTATTCCATACCTCTCTCAATGGATTAGAACTGGCTATTGTTGCAGGAACTCCATGGTCCATCATGCCACCAACATCACTATGGCTATCTCTTATCAACATCTACAAATGAAACAATATCTCAGGTATCATGTTGATATAAAAACCAAGAGGGGATAATGGAACATAAGGTGAAATAAGAGAGGGTAATGGGATGGGAATAGAAGGGTGATGTAGAGAGGGGGCTCAAACTCATTCAAAGTGACAAATTGCATTCAAGATACATCTAACAAGATTAAAATGGCCTATTAAAGAGTTATCCAAACAATCCCCAAAGATTGACAACAATCGGAAGTCTAACTTCTCACTTTCACCCATGTAACCTAGCAGTAATTTAAACTTAGTTTTTTGCCTTTAACTCCCATGCTTTCCAAAACACTTGACAATAAGAAGGTGGATTCAGATACCCATTTTAGAGTTATAAAACATATCTCTTAACTAGATACAAGTCTTTTGGATGAATCCCTTGAAATTAGACCCTCAACACTGTCCTAGGCCATGAATTAGGCCAGATTTACAAAGCAACATACCTTTAAACTTAACACAAACCCTTGAAACTTATTGCCAATGCTTCAAATTTCAAGCCAACATTACAAAATGAGTTTTCATGCCTTTTTAAAGGATTCTCCTCATCAAACCAATGCCCAAATTCCTTACAACTACTTTTTAAACCTCTCATGACCGTTACATTACAAATTTGTTGCATTTATGCAACTCACAAATTTAGCACTTCCAAGTTTGGACTCTTTATATTTTCCTAGACCCTTTTAAACACCTAAACTATTACAAATAGTCTGATGAGACCTTATTCAACTAAGAAATCATGACTTACTCAAGAAAAAATCATCCTATCTACCTTGACATCCCTTGTCAACTTTGAGAATTCCTTCCACATGATTTTCAAACCTTAAAAGATGAATACAAAAGCCCCTCAATGCTGATAAATTACAATAGAATTGTCACATTGGACCTTATTAAGACTCGAGGACTCAAATCAAACATCCTAACACACCTTGCCTATCTGATGCAGAGTGGCAAGGAAGGTAAACACACAACTAAGATGACAAAGATAATCCAATTAAACGCTTCTCTCAAATAATCTTACAAGGAGTCATAAAATCCATTATTTTTTAAATGATCAGCCCCCACCCACCTAGGGTTAACAACTCAAACCACCCACAAAACTTGAAAGTATTTGGATCATGTTATATTAGGACAAAATAAGGTTCAAAAACCCTCTATCACTTAGGTTTCAACAAACAACTATCACTATGGTGATTTAGACCTCACTCCCTCTTAATAGTATAGGCATATACTTTCCATTGCACCAAGATTTAGCAACTCTACAACATGTGGATGGAAGAAACACCCATAATTCACTCAAAACCCTAATTTTGAGGGTTTTCATACCACCTAGGAGTAAAATTAAGATATCTCGCTTGATACTCAACAGAATCTCATCCCTCCAATGCAAAAAGAAAGCTTATTCAATTACCTATCCAACCATTATAGGCTTGGAGCATGAAACAACACGTATAGACCGTACCAAGTATGGGATCAGAAATTTCTTCAAGAAAACACATAAATCAGCAAACTCTTTATAGAAAACTTCTTCCAAACATCAAGAACAGCCTTGCCTTGACCAAGAGAGGCATATATGAAGCCTTCCAACCTCCTCCAAATTCCTCCAACTGAAATTTGAATCATTTTGCCATTGGAAACACAAAAAGACTTCATTTTTTACTCTTTCATGCCTAATTAGGGAAATTTTTCCAATTTTCACCAACCTAACTACAAAAATACCTCCAAATTGTGTGAAAGGCATCCAAAACTCCTCAAAATGAAAAATATTAATCCCCTTAGGTGTATAGGTACATCAAGGCATCCTTTTTCCTTAATTTTCCAAAATGCACTAGACTTACAAAGGAGGATGGAGACCTTATTTGTACAAAAAGTTGGTTATCAAGACCAAAACTCTACCAAATCCATATGAGACCTATTACAAAGAAATGAAATGGTCCATGAGGCCTTGTTCTAACATTAAACAAAGAAACAAAAAGGAATAAATGATTTTAGTTCCCTTAGAACCATGGGTGCTCCTACACGACTATTAGACACTTAATGAAGAAACATAGAAAAATGTGGTGTCCCTACACCAAAGGGATTAATGGAACATAGGATGGACTAGTATAGATTGATGGGATAAAAAAATATAGGGTGGAAAATTTGAGGTTAATCGGATGCAATTATTAGGGAATAATGCAACATAGGGTGAATTAGGAGGTGTCTAGGGTTTGACTATAGTATGTACGAAGTGTGAACTTGACCTGTGTGTAGCAATAATAGAGAAGAGTTGTCTAGGATGAAACATGTATAAATATGGTATAACATAGGATGATATAAAGGAACATAGGGTGGAACATAGGGGATCATAATGACACATAGCATGGACTAGAAGATATTAGTGGGATGGGCTAGGAGGGGATCATGGAAAATAGGGTGAACTATTAAATGTTAATGGCAAGGGATTAGGAAGGAATAAAGGAACAAAAATTGAATTTGGAGAACATAATGTGACACGATCAAGGAATAGTTGAATGCAATGTTTGTGTTTCTCATCAATTTTTAAGATTTTTAGATACACAAAATTATGAAAAACTAGCTAACATAGATTTACAACACCATTAATGAATAAAGGCTACCTGAGTGTACATTGTTTGAGGATATGAATCATGAGGTGTGGAGGAAGAAGGTGTACTAGGAAACTGTTTGAAATCCGAAGCATGTTATGAGACAAACATTCAAATATAACATTCAACTATTCAAATGCAATTATAATATCTTTAATGCTAGTTGCATACCTATGGACTCATCGTCGAGAATATATAAGGGTATGTAGTAATAGAGCATCCCTCATGAATAGTGTCACCCTAAAATTTCATTATATCAAAATTCTACTAATTTAATTATTCTTAAATTTCAAAATATATTTTAATAAACAACATTAAAATAACTTGCTAAATTTTACTTGAGTGTCAATGTTGAATGTATCATTCAGAATATCATCTATAAAATCCATCGCCTCTACAACTGGCATAGGCTATGTATCTTCATCATGAGCACCCTGATAATCGTACGTTCAAACAACACCACAAGCACCACAATGGTGGGGTGGAGCTTGGGGCCTACACATCTCCCCCACACTAGGCTCTACTAGAGGACTCACACACTATAAAATGGTATGGGTGAGTGAGCCAATCGACTTCATCATGTCCACCTCTACATTTTTCTTAACAATGGAAGGAACAACGACATGCTCCACCATGGGTCTACCCAAATCTCTTGGTGCCAACTGTGAATTATTTCATGCAGTAGGTCTATCGTGTGTGGAGCCCCCACCTCTACCCTGAAAGTCTAAGATGTCAAAATAGTTTTGTATTTGATTGAGGAAAAACTAGCAATAGAGTTTTCTCAAAAATTATTGTGGAACCTCATGGTTATTGCATGGAGGTTGGTCAAAAACCATCCACCACCGCTCCCAAATTTTTTTTTTAATTAAGTCATGGTGGCACCAAAGGATGGGGAACCTCCTGCATGCATGGGACAAAGGTTCATTGGTTTTTGGGTCTATAAATAGGGCACACAACTCGTCTTTGCTAATTTTTAGTCTTTTGACATCTGCATATGACAAACCATTAGCATAAAATTGTCTCATCGCATGCCTCTTAGTTGACCAAAAATTCATTTGCTCGCTCATTTCTCCTACATGAGTTAAAATTGACTTAAATGATTCAGCAATCTCTCTCCTATAAGGGTGGGTTTCAACATGCTCTGTTAATCTTGCAATTAATTGTTGAATGTCTCTTTTATTGTTTCCAATTTGATTTTGAATATTTTCTTGTGTTCCTTGAGGATTCCTATGAATTGATGGAGGGGTTTCAGGTTGTTCTTGTATAGGAGGCTCTTCATGAGGGGTGATTGTGAATTCTCAATTTTTTGAGGTGGAGATTCATTCCTTGAGAATTAGAAAAAAGTTTTATTATAAAAAACTATTTAAATTTGCATTCCAAATCAAATTCGAAAAAAATAGAATAAAAATACACACCTCTTTGCAATCTTCGACCTCTTCGACGTGTTGGCGGCATCCTCATGAAAAATGGAAAGGTAAGGATGCGAAAAATGGAAGAGATTTGGTGAGAGTGAGTTGCAGACCTAAAATCCTCTTCCTCAAGCTGTGAGTTGAAGACAGAATGAGGGTTTGAAACCCAATTTTTTCTTTTTATGTCTAAAAAGATATTTGGTGCTCACCAAAATTGGCGCACACCAAATTTGGCTTGCACCAAATGTCCTTTTAGCCATTTGGTGTGCGCCAAATGTCTTTTTACTCATTTGGCATGCGCCACAGGTCTTATTTGAGGTTTTTTTAATCGTTTTTTCAACTTGGCACCTAAATTGTGTCACAGATTGGTGCACTTACCCTTATGTAAGCCTTAGGTGTGGGGTTCCTTAGCAAATTGAATAAGATATTTTAGGGGATAATTTTATAGGAACAATGTAATAAGGGGGGAATTTTTCCAAATATTAGAGTATTCCATTGTATGGTGGGTGGTAGGTAGGTTTCTAAGTTATGTAACCACTTGTACCAATTGGCATCAACTATTCAGGTAGTTATGCATCCACATCTTATGTGTATCCTATATATTGAAATGAAGGATTAATCAATTACATTCGATGATATTTAGCATTTTTCTAACAGTACAAATATATTTTGATATCATCATCCTAAAATTAAAATATTTAATTTATCAAGCTAAAGAGGAGTTTTCATGTAATGTGAAATTGTAAAGGGGTATGTAATTTCTGACACTATATTTTTCTCATACTTTAGGAGGCATATGCAGCATGTTGAATATGCATTCTAAAGTAAAAATAACATATCTTTGAAAATTAACCAAGGATATTTCCAAGGATGCAGAGTCTTCATTCCATGTGGATATTCCCCAAGGTAGAAGATCTATAAAAAAATTGAGGTATCCTACATAAAGAAGCTATATGTTATACTATTTGCTTTTTACCATGAACATGTTAGCTCTAGAAAAACATGTTAGGAAAAATGTAAGTAAATTATGATATTAAGGATTAAAGAGGAGTCTTTGATAAAATATTTTAACAAGTGTGGCTAGAAAGTTATGTTTATGCTAGAGAACATACAACTATTTTGATTAAACCATAATTGTTGCAAGTTGTGTTGCAAGATAACCATAGAAAAAGATAAAACATATGAGAATCAACATTGTAATATTTTCTTTACTTTTATTTTTAGACTATAGGAAATTGGTAGCCCCCCTATTAACTACAATGTGCTTGGTAAAAAGAATTCATTTGATGAGTGACATTGGTGTGACATGCCCTCTGGTACCATGGGGGCAGTAGGGAAACTAGACCTCATGACCTCCTACCTACAACATGATGCTTTAGCCAATCGAGTTATGCCCACTAACCCAACATTCTAATAAGTTACCCCATTCTATGTGGTTGATCTTTTATTGGATTGCTACAATGATTAAAAATATTTTTATTTTCAATTTGAATGTGATTGTTCATTGTGATAGCACTCCCTTAAAATAATTTGCATGACTCAAGGAATGCAATTTGTTTTAAGGAGAAAGGAAATTTAAAAAAATATATAAAGCAAGATGTTGTAACATCAAACATATAACATGTTCTCATGAAATGACATCACACACTAAAATGGATACCACATTGAAACTACACATTTAGTGACATACAAAAACACTAAGGGATCTACGTACTTGGGGTAATTATGATTTCATAATAAAAATATATGAATTGTAATCATTCCCAAAATATAGTGGAACAACAAGTGCAAAGAAATAAGATTCACATGAACACAAATTATTCTTTTGTGTGAACATGGAAGAGACCTAAATTTCTCAACACTTTGCATCATCCTTGAAAGAAAAATAAATTCAATATATGATATATAGAAGAATGACAATACATATAGAAGGATTCATATAGTATATTATCTTCCTTGTGTCTATGTACCTGCAAGGGTATCATTGGTCCTCCAAGTAAGAATGATAAACATATATATACAATCATGGGTGAATACAAATAATCAAACAAAACATTCTACTAAAAATATGTAATGTACTTTTCTAGTGGATTTCCTTGAATAAATCATTGGACTCCCAATCTTGGTCATATGGAGAGGGAGGTCAAGTTGGTAAAGGAAGTACCACTAAAGCAATTCGAAGCATCTCACCTAGAACAAGAGAAAAATATGTAGCTATAAGGACATCATCTTAGGCATCTTGTGAAGTGATTTGCAATGATCTTGTAAAGATTGTGGATAAAATTGGAACATCCTCCAAAAAATTGAACATACATCCTTTAGGAGGAGAGTATGTTGAATGCATTTTAGGATCAAATAAAATAGGAATGTCTCTATTAGCTTTTTGAGGATGAGAACTGGCATGCATACAGGAAGTTGGAACTTCTATGAGAAAAAAACAATGAAGAAAAGACTTGGTGATGTGGAAAATGCAAATTAGGATTCTTCTTACCAAATTGTGGGATGGTACCTTGCTCAAACTTGTGCTTAGGTAGTTGATTAGGAATGTTAACATAACCTATGGAATTTTTTAGGATATTTGGAAATATTTTATGGTGAGTGCATTATGAAGTGGTATGTTCAGTAAAAGAAGCACTAGATATGAGCTTAGCATTAGGCATATCAAGAGAACCAACAAAAGGTTGAACCTTAGGAAGTTTTTGGAATCAAATGTGGGTCCATTGAAGGATTGATGAACACTTTGTTATAAATTTGAAATAGATTGAACAACCCAAGGTAATTTTTAATAGAAAAGTCAAAGTTAAATAAATTGGAAAAACATAAGAATGCAAACTAGAACTTTGAGAGATTATGCAATTCCAATGTGACAATATTGCCTTAAGAGCTTCCAAGTTGAAAAGGTAAAATGTAAAATATTGAAAGAAGATCTATGCCAAAAAAAATTAAGAAGATCAATGCATGAAGATTGAAAATACAAGCTAGGTAGTGAGTTTATATAAAACTTAGAAGAGGAGATAGGTGCAAAATCAAACCAAAGGGAATCAACCTTACAAAAAATGGAAAATTTTTTGTACCCTTTAAGGAAGGGGACACCACATAATTATGTCCTGGTAATAACCTCAATTTATTATCCTAAGAAAGCTTAATAAAGTGTATGAAAAACCTAAGACTGAGGGAAAATAAATTAACCCACTAGGAAAATAAATACTTACACAAACACCCCCCTTAAGCACATCATAGGAAGATGTAAGAGATGATGGGTCCTAGAAAATGAGGCCATGTTAGGTGCCATGTACAAATAAAATTACCCCCCAAAGAAGAAGTCCCCCAAATAGAGAGAGAACACCCCCTAGATTTGAGAGAGAATAGAGAAGGACTAAGTAGCCCCTAAAGAGAGATATCTAATGTTAGATTCTTGAAACATGATGGAGAAGGTGGTCAAGTATCTCCTCTGAATATGTCTTCTCCAAATGATGGTCGAAAGTATCCACACTCATGTCAAATTTAAAAAAATGATCATGTAAACAATGAAAAAGAGGGTCAGAGTGTTCCCTCACAAAAATTGAAGAAGAATCATCTTCAACAAAGAGAAGATGAATACACTCAATAGTGTCTCCATAAAAAATCTGAAATACCCATCAAAAGATCATCCGAAGTTGAATCAGGAAGACTATAGATATCCTGTTGCAAGAGGTCATTGGAAGCTTTCGAAGAAAAAACTTTAAAATCTTAAGTAGCAATAGTAGATGCAAGGAAAAATAAGTGGTACTCAAATACAAGATGTATGTCCTCATTAGTGTCATCTAGATCCAGAATGAAGGACTTTACAAAGAAAGAAGAGATGTTTGGTAGAAATTGGTCCCAATGAACTGAATCCAAAATACATTAATGATCATGTTGCAATGAATCACTAGAGGATCTCGAAGAAGAAAAATTGGAATATGATGTTGCAATAGGTGATGTCGATGTAATCTCAACTTGAGAATGAGAGTCTCTATATCATTTCAATGTTCAAGATGTGCATGATACTTAAGCTCCTCTAAAGTATCATCAAAAGGTATATTATCTACATCATTAGGTGGAATGAGGAAATATGTAGTAGGATAATCTAGGAATGGAGAAATATTAGGGTCTCCAAACATCTCCCAAATCTTGGTCCAAAGTGTGTGTGGACATTCAATTTCTGCTACAACCAACATAGTGTAAGGATCAACATAAGAACCAATTACTCCTTGAACCAAAGGAAACAGGGGTTCCACCTTTTGAGAGATGAAACTCGGTACTAGGAACTATTTCACTCTTAGTTCCTTAGGAAATAAATATCCGTCAAAAAAGTGACTCAATTGAGTGAAGGGGAACTGCTAAGATGTTTCCATGGGTGTGATTAAACGACAGTTCACCATTAAAATGAAGCTTCAAAGGAGAAATGCAAACTATAATGCACTAAATCCTAGAAACTTAAAATAATTAAATCAAATTGATAAATAAAAATTACATAAAAAGGAACCTAGTAAACTAATGGATTCCAAGCAAGATCTGCAACTCTAAAATTATACTTTTTGAAGTGGACTAGAACTGATACACTAGACTAGGCAATTTAGTCCTGTTGTAGGAATCTAGGCAGAATCTAGAACCTTCTACTAATAAATCAGGATCTACAAAATACAAGTAAAAAGATGTATACTGGGACTCCTACACCTAGAGGGGTGATTTAGTCTTAGTATTAGGGTTTGAATGAAACATTTGTAGCCTCTAGTGATCTTTTATAGCTTTCATCTTGCCCGATCTCCAAGTTTGAAAGTTTGAATTCTAGCCTATAGGTGAGTTTTTGTGAAGATGACAACTTTATTTTCAAAGGATATTCAAGCTTCAATTCACCTAAATCTACAATCACACATGAAGAGGGAAAAATTATGTTTTATTAGGGAATAGGTGTTTGCCTTGGTCAAACCCTATTTTGGTAATTAAACCTTGAAATAAAATGAAATAGCATGAAGAAATGATAAATGAACAAAATGTAATGTTGCAACTCACTAAAACCTTGAAATAAAATATTACAAACTTGTGTGAAATGGCTCCAGTGGATGTGGATCTTGACTCTTGATTGAATTCTTGAAACTTGACTTGAATGCTTGCTTAAATCATGAAAACCTACATCAAAAATGTTAGCTCAAAAACAAACATGATCCATGAAGACTTTGACCCGATTCTTGAATCTTGAATGCTAATCCAAATGCTTGATAATTTTCTCTTGAATTCTCTTCATCTCATAAACTTGCTCTCATGAGAATCGATTAGATTTCCAGATTTATTGTTAAGAGAAATTATGTGAAATAACCTTGTATTTATACTTTTTTATGCCAAAGTTCCTGAACTTACAACACTACAAGCTGACATCAGATCTAGGATAACAAGATCCCAACAAGAATTTTATTTAAAATAGGTCCTAGTTTAAGTGGGACTCATATGCTATGTTGGGCATATGAGTCCTAGTGTCTTAAACACGAGACACAAACTCCAAGAAGTGTCAAGTTCAATGCAATATTTAAAATTAGGACCTAAGACCTAGGTGGGACCCATACACCCAAGGTAGCATATGAGTCCCAGATCACTATATCTAGAACACACAACCTAAAACATTGAATTATGAGTTGTCATTTGTTAAATGTTGGGATTATTCTGAGATAAATGCATTTAATAAGGCTTGTGGATGTAAAATAGGACCAATTAAGGCATAAAGAAGCCAAATTTTAACAAGGAGGGCCCAAAAAAGTGTGAAAATATAAAGGGATACATTTTATTACACTACATTTAGCCCCCGCATTAGTGAGAGGAGGAACTTTACTTCAAACTTGCACTAAAATAGACAAATTCACATCAAGAGGAGTTCAAGCATACAAATTCTAGTGAGATAGGATGAAAATGATGAATAAGGATGATCAAGCCCCTAGGATTGAGTTCCTATGGCAATCCAACATAGGCAAAAACAACATGCATGTGAATAATGTATGAAGCAACAACAAGATATGAGCATACACTACCAAAGATAGAAGCAATGAAAAGAAAAAGGGGTGGATGAAGCCTTAGCTATTTATCAAAAAACCTTTATAAGTGGAACATGATGTCCACTATTCAAACAAAACACATTCTCACAAGTTCTAGTGGAACCTTAGGTCATCCACTGGGTGAGCCCCCAAACACGTGACACACATACACACATGCCCGATATGTGCCCACATAGACAAGCAAGTGGCTATTGGAAAGTCGCGCCTAAGTTCAGCTCCAATATGTACTAACCATACCAAATCTATACCACCTGATAAATTTGATAAGCCACCACATAACACAAACAATAGGAATCATGAGGCCAATAAAACCTTATATGCTAACACCCATGAGAAAACAAGATGGCTCCATAAGAAAGGAAAGTGTGTTATGCAAGGTGGCCATATAACAGTTATTGTAAATGCAAAATAGTGTAAGGTACATTCAAAGGAGTTTTGATTAGTTCGTGTAAGGTCTTAACTTAGTGAACATCATTCCTAATGTCTCCAAGAGAGGACCAATTGAAGAATAGAAGATTCAAAACTTAGGGAATATAGTGTGTCGCATCAAGCCACTAAGATGAAATATAATATGCTAAGAGAGATCATGATCTTGAGGGACATAACACCCAATGTCACCAAAAAGAGAAAGATGCATCGCATGAAGTAAGAATACCACATAATTAAATACGAGTTGAAATTGAAATACAAACGAAAAATGCCAATGTATGCCCCCATTTTAAAGAAATTGCTAAAAACCATGTCATGAGAAATTACTTTAAAGTAAAAAATAATAAATGCTAACAATAAAGAGGACATGAGAGCTTATTTTGAAATTTGTATGCCAAGTCATATGTTTCCAAATGAAGCTACATCATGAAAAGGGGTTTCCCCCAAAATGAAATCCAAAAATTACATAAAGGGATCCATGGATTCAGGGTTAGTATGTATTTGCTGCAATGTTGTTATAGAGATCGGAAACATCACCATTCCCCAAATACTCATGGAACAGGAAGAATGATACAAAGAGAGTGAGAAAAAAGAAAAGCTTTTGGGTCAACATGGAAGAGACCTGAATGTATCAATGCCTTGTGTCATCTCCAAAAGGTGAAAATGTTTATGACATATAGAATAATGTAGAATAATGTAGATACAAATAGAGGAATGTCACAAAGAGAAAGATAAATCAAACAGAATGGTATAGAGAGATCACATTATACACATGCAATCAAATACATAACATGAAAAAGAAAACACAAATAAGACTAGTAAGGCACATGTCAATCAACCCATAGCAGGTCTTTTACATCCCAATTATGTCAATGTATACAAAAGGAGGAAAACTAGCCAAAGGGACAACAACAAGTTCCAAACTAGGGGAAGGCTATCTAATTATTTTTTCCACTGTGTGCAAGACAAGAATGAGCCGAGGTAGGTGATGAGAAAAAGATCCTTTTATTTTGAAATGATTTGCAATTAAGGTAAAGAATGTAATAGTGAGAATTTTATGATCCTAAAACTATTACATGACAAGGAGGATTAGGACATGCTTTAAAGGATTAGTTTTATGATATCAAACATTTTAATTTTTTTTTTTAAAGCATGACACTCATCAGTACTATGTTGAAAAACTCTATGATATCAATAATGTGACATGTTTTTGTTCTTAGGATATGGTTTTGGATATTTCCTCATGGGTGGTAATTTTATAAGTCCTTGAATTATAAGTGTGTGTAAGTTTCTTTCAGTTTCACACATGGGACAAGGGAATTCTAATTTCTTTAGCTTTTAAGGCTATCATTTCTTGCTAGGTTCACCAACATGTAGAGGAGGAGGACCTAAGATGATCCTATCATCCTTATCATTGTTAGGAGGCATTGGTTTCTCTTGAGGGAGGAGAACACTTATATTAAGAGGAGGGTCTTTATATCCTGCTCCTTTGGTATCTTTAGTTGGTATTTTTTCTAAGAGTTGATGAATTTCATGTTCACTTGTTATGCCACATCCTTGTTTAGTTAATATCATGAATCCTTTTCCATATGTCTCTTCTAGGTTGATTGGTGTGTTGGTCACTTTGTTGACATAGGATGGTTGAATGTTTGCTTGATTAGAGGAGCTAGGTTCATCCATTGTAGGGAGCTTAGGTTTGGTTTGTGTCTCAATTTCAAGATGTAAAATATGAAACATCTCAAGTTGTGTTGGTTGTTTCATGGAAGGATAAAAGGATGCATTAGTCTCAAAGTTGTTAAGGAAAATGTTTATTAAAATATTCATGTTGTCATGATCTTCTCCAATGATGTCAACTTCATGCAGAGGACATGCATTAGGATTTTATTGATCATGAGTGAGTTCAATTTCATTAGGATCATTTACAAAAACATAGCTTGGAACATCCACATGATTTCAAGGACATCCAAAATTTACCAAAGCATATATCCATGATGAAATGCAATGCAATGATCTAGAATGAAATGTGTAAATGCAATTCTTAAATTTAAAACAAGGTAATTTTCTTGATTACACTATGAAACAATCGGAAAATGAAATGTTGTGAATGCAATTTTGAATTTACGTGATGCACTAAATGAACCCAAATAAGATAGGTCTAATGAAATGAATGAAATAGAAACTCAATGAATAGAAACAATAATCTGACAACAACAAACAAAAGCATGAAAATGAAGTTTTTAAAGTTGTAAAATGTAGATTTAGACCTAATTTGAGACTAAATTTCCTAAGTGGGAAAATGAGTCCCAATTAAGGTATCTAGAACATGTTCAAATGCTGAAAAACAAACAATACAAATTTTCAAAAATCAAGAAAAACAACCTATATAGGAACTAAATTGCTTAGATGGGTGAATGTGTCCCAAATAAGGGTTTTCAAACCAAATTCAGCGAGTTCTAAGTTGGTGTGAAGGTTTCTAAGGGTATGTGTAGGATCATGATGGGCCAAAAAGTGGTGATATGTAAGTGATATGATGGCCCATGTGGCTGACGAATATTTTGTGCCCAAAATTGATGAAACGAAAATGGTTTTTAAAGGAAATTCTCAGATTTCCACTAATATAAATTATGCTTTACCTTAAATTTAATAAATAATTATTACTCATTTTTTATTTGAATTACATGACTAAAGTCCTGATTAATAGGCTAATTGAAAAAAATCTATAGCTTTCAAATGGTATCTCATTCTATGCTTTGCATACTATAGGATTAAAAAATAGATTAATTTCATGAAGTTTTGACCAAGTTAAGTTGATCAAACATAGGTGTTTTTATTTTTTTTTAAAGTTGTAATAAAAAAATCATAATTAATTATTTAATTGGAAAAAAATTACAAAAAAATATTCATCACATCAAGACACGAGTCCTCTACTTAGATATAAAATATTATAAAAAATATTATCATTTTATTGTGGTTAGGGTGGTTAGACAGAAACCTACTTCTTATTTTTTCCCTGAAATTTAAGTACTACTGCATTGAAATTTAAAATTTTCACCAAATAGTTTAAAAAAATAAATAAACCTAGTAGTTTAGAAACTATATTCAATTTGCTATAGATTATAATCTTTACATATTTTTAAAATAATATAGATAAATTATTCAAATTTTTAGGTCAAGTTGCCTAACTCTGATTTTTTGAATTTTCATCGCCACTTAAAGGCCAGTTTTTTTCCATGATGATCCTACACATACCCCTAAGTTTTATGTTCTAATGACTATTTGCAAGTACAATTTTCTAGTGAAATTGAATGATGCAAGAAGAAAAAATGCAAATGATATGCACTTTTCACTAATGCAAGATTTAGAAGCCCTAAATGTAAATTAACTAATGTAAATATAATGTGAAGTGTACTAACGTACTTATTTTTGCTGGGGCATCCGAAAAATTAAAAAAAAAATTAATTTCAATGTCAGCAACATCATTCTTTGAATCAATGCAATGAGTACATTGCTTCAAAGAGGGGCAAAATGTAGACATGCAAATTTTACATCATCGCCAATGCTCATCTTTTGATTAAATAAATAAAATCTTATTTAATCAAATCATAAATCTCTAAGGTCTATTAATTTAATCACCAATATTAAATTAAATGATCAATGCTCATTTCCTCTCATTTGATTTTAAAAGAAATACAAAATCTAATATCAAATGTCATATCACTTAAATTCCTATTAGGTTAATCAAATCATGATTAATTTAATCCTAAGTACATGAATCCTCTAGATTCACCCACTTGCACAATAAATCACTTTATTTGATTTATTAAAGCACCTATTTTCCCTCACAAGGGCATATTCCCGAGGAATATACCCTCATTAACTCTCATGTTTGAATTTTTGGACAAACACAATTCCCCCCTAAACAAGTCACTTCAAAATTCAAATTTGAAATTGGCACATTGGCCAAGACTTGCACATTCCTCACCCTCTCACATTTTGACAAGTGGAATCTTTTCATTGGCTTGTGAATGATCCCACATTCATCAAAATCTCTCAATCTTCCAATCCTTGAATCTATAAAATGCAAAGCATTTATCCAAAACAACTACAACTCTTTGGATGCAAGGTTACTCTCTACATGTGAGAACTAATCTTGCTCATCATTATCATCTTCATTTGGCATCATATTGCTTATCAGGGATTGGGAAAGGACTGCCTTCTACACAAAGGATAGCACCAATCAACTATGGGATAGGAATGATTCGTGTTTTTGCACTGTTTTCATTTGTATTGTTAAACATGATTCTATATTTCATAGAGATGTTTGAGTTTTCTGATTTAAATTAACTTGTGCTAACAACATGAACTAGTTTAAATCCATTTGCAGATTTTGACGTCTACACAAAGTTAATGCAATCTATATCTATGAATACAAGTTTCTCCAAATCATAAATTCAAGGGTCCAAAGATCAGGTTCAACAAAATGAACCAAAGGAAATAGGGGTTCCACCTTTTGAGAGATGGAACTAGGGCTTAGGGCCTATTGCACTCTTAGTTCATTAGGAAATCAAGATCCCTCAATCGAGTGACTCAATTGAGGGAAGGGACACTGCTAAGAGGTTTCCTTGGGTGTGATTAAATGAGGGTTCACCATTAAAATGAAGCTTCAAAGGAGAAATTCAAACTATAATGCACCAAATCCTAGAAACTTAAAAGCATTCAATCAAATTGATAAACATAAATTAGATAGAAAGGAACCTAGTAAACTAATGGTTCCAAGAAAGATCTACAACTCTAAAATTATTGTTTTTGAAGTGCACTGGGACTGATACGCTAGACTGGGTGATTTAGTCTTGCTCTAGGAATCTGGGTAGAATCTGGGATCTACTGCTGACAAATTAGGATCTATAAAAAATAGGTAAAATGAGGTATGTTGTGACTCATACACCTAGAGGGATGATTTAGTCCTAGTATTAGGGCTTGACTTAAATTTTGGTAGCCTCTAGTGATCTTCTATAGCTCTCATCTTATTTGATCTCCAAGTTTGAAAGTCTGAATTTTGTCCAATAGTTGAGTTTTAGTTAAGATGATAACTTCTTGATTTTTTTTGCAACTATGTCTTCAAAGGATCTTCAAGCTCCAATTCACCTAAATCTAAAATCACACATGAATAGGGGAACATTTTGTTTTGTTAGGTAATAGGGGTTTTCCTTAGTCAAACCATGTTTTGGTAATTAAACCTTGAAATAAAATGAAATAGCATGAAGGAATGATGAATGAAAAAAATGTATTATTGCAACTCACCAAACCCTTGAAATAAAAGTTACAAACTTTTGTGATATGGGTCCAATAGATGTGGATCTTGAATCTTGATTGAATGCTTGAAACTTGACTTGAATGCTTGCTCAAGAATCATGAAAATGTACATCACAAATGTTAGCTCAAAAACACACATGATGCATGAAAAATTTGATGTGATGCTTGATAATTTTCTCTTGAATGCTCTTGATCTCATAAATTTTCTCTCATGAAAATTGCTTAGATTTCTAGATTGCTTGTTAGGAGAAATTATGTGAAATAACCTTGTAATTATACATGTTTATGCCAAAATTCGTGAAATTACAAGACTACAAGATGACATCAGATCTAGGATAATAAAATCTCACCAAAAAATTGATTTAAAATAGGTCCTAGTTAAATCGGGCATCATACACCAAGTTTGGAATATGAGTCTCAATATCTTAAACATAAACACAAACTCCAGGGGGATCCCACAATACTGGTTTACAATTTTTGGCCAAATTGGACATTGAAATAATGTTTTCTAACTAAATCTTCACTTTCGGACACCTATAGTGGCTAAACCATGAGGAATTTGAAGATGATGCAAACTAGTGATTTGTGACATTTTGTTTGTAGATTATAAATATATTTTTTTAAATTTTCTTGGAATTAGATTGCACTTCTTTTTCCATTTCATTTGAAAACAAGTTTTTTTTAGTGAACAACATTTTAAAGGAGTAATGCTCACCGTATACAACATAATTTTTTTCCATGAAGGATAAAATTCTAATTTTTTTAATTTAGATTTGTAACTATAATATCTAGTGCTTCCAATTGGTTTCATAGTTTTTTATTCAATAGTTTTTCCTTAATCAAGTTTTGAAGTCAAACCAGTTACAATTAAAACATAGGTGGACTGTATACAATGTAACTTTTTCTTGTATGTATCGAAATTAAAAAGAAATTGTTGGATCAAGGACTTTAATATCTGGTGCACTCTTACATTTTAAATTTCTTTTTTGATAATCTGCTAATTTTCCACATGTGCATAATAGAGAGCTTGATTTTCGGTAAAAAATCTATGTTTAATAAAACCAGAAAAACAAATACATAATAAAACCAAAAATTATTAAAATTATATTTATTGGATAGCTCATTCTGAGGACTACCATCATCTAGTTAGGTTTATGAATTCTCCTCCATTTGCATCCTCAACGTGAGCTTCGAAGGGAAAAATTATGGAGTTTTTGGTGTGAGAGGGTGAGAAGGTGGGAAAAGGGGGGTTTGGGCGAATCAGGGGGGGTTTTCTCTGTTGAAGTGAGCAACCCAAGATTTTTAATCTACAACACCAAATAACCTCCCCAAGAAATAAAGATAAGCAATAATGGAAGATTTTATTCCACCAAACAAGAATTTCAATATGATACAATTCTTACAATACAATGCAAAATATGCTAGATATGCCTTGCTTATAAAGGCAAGGATGAGAGATAGGGTTAGACAAGATCATGCCAAGTGTCTTAATCCTATCACATGAGAAAACTAATTCATAACTACCTAGGAAAGTGTAAAGTCTAGATAAGACAACTAAGACTTCTAGAAGGAATATGTTATCCTAAGTAAACTTAACATGTGAACTAAGTCCCCTAAGTCCCTAGTAAAGGAATAAACTAGGTACAAGAATTATTCACACTAACACCCCCCCTTAAGTGTAACTTAGGGAGGAAAAAACCAATCCAAACATGCAAAATATGCAAAATATGGGTCCTAAAAACAAAGCCTGATGAGGTCCCCATGTACAAAATAGAAAACTCTCACAAGCGGAGAAAAAAAGAAAAACCCTATGGGAGAAAAATCCTCTCCAAAAGAGAGAAAAAGTTGCAAAGAAAACTGTAAACTAGAGAAGAAAGGAGGACTTCTGAAGACCCCCCAAGGAAAACTTCCTTCACCCCAAGCATCGATCACAACTGAAGATAATGAGACAATTCCAAAGGTTTAGTGAAGATGTATGCAACCTATTGATCTATAGGCAAATACTCCAAGCTGTAAACACCATCCTGGATGAGCTACCTGATGAAGTGCATGTGGATCTCAATATGCTTACTACGTTGATGCTCCATTGGGTTGCAAGAGATATGTATGGCACTCTATTTGTCACACCAGAGAACAGTGGGCTGAGTGGAAGGGAATTTGAACTCATTCATCAACTGACGAAGCCACAAAACCTCCTGACTAGCCAAAATTGCACCTCAATACTCAACCTCTATCAATGATAATGAAATAGTAGTTTGCTTCTTGCATGACCATGCAATAGGACCAAAACCAAGGCAAAAGACAATGCCAAAAGTAGACTTCTAATCATTGACATCACCAAACCAAATTCAGTGAAGACCACAATCTGAGATGCACCTAAAGTTTAATGAATGTCAAAATGATTAGTGCCTTGAATGTATCTCAAGATATGTTTGGTGGCCTTCTAATTACTCTCATGAGGCTCCTATGAGAATTGAGATACAATTCCAACCACAACGGAAATATTAGGACAACTATGTGTCAAGTACAAAATATTTCCAACCAACTATCGATACAAGGTAGGATCAAATATAGGAGTAGTGCAATTGGTAGACAGTACAACACCAAACTAGAATGGAGTAGGGGTAGGCTTGCAATCAACCATGCCAAATCGTTGAAGCAAATCAAGAGCATACTTCTACTGGAAAATGAATATCCCCTCAGAAGTATGATGAGCTTCAAGACCAAGGAAGTAATACAAAATACCAAGGTTGGTCATATCAAATCACTCTATCAATTCTTATTGTGTACTTTGAAACATGGAAGTAGAACTTTCTGTGAGAATCAAATCATCCACATAAAGCACATGTATGAGTAGATCCTCTTCATTTATCTACGAATAAAATGTGGGATTAGAATGATAGCGAGTGTAGCTTGAAGAAAGCAAGAAAATATCCATCTTCGCATACCAGACCTGAGGGGCCTATTTGAGACCATACAATAAACATCAAAGCCTACAAACAAGTGAAGGGTCCTACACGGAATAGGTGGTAGTTGCTCCATATAGATCTCCTCATGAATTTCACCATGCAAGAAAGCACTCTTCACATCCATTTGATACACTGACCATCCCTATGATGCATCTATAGCAAGGACAAGGTGAATAGAATCCATCTTGGGAACAAGAGAAAAGGTCTCAAAATAGTCAATTCCTTCAACTTGAGAAAACCCCTTTGCAATAAGATGATCCTTGTACTTGTCAATGGAACCATCTGTTGGCATACTTGGTATGATACACCCACTTGCACCGAACCAACTTTCTTCCCTTAGGAAAAGGAACAAGAACCCAAGTGTGATTCTTCATCAAAAAGGAATACTCAAAAGCCATAGTATTGTACCACTCTAGAATACCTAAAGCATTTGGAAACTTTTGAGGATCATCTAAAACTGCATGACTCAAAAGACTAATTCCTGAAGTTTGAGAACAAGTGAGGTGAGCGTCTCTAGGATCACCAACAAGAGGACAACCTCCTCAAGAGTAACTCAAGCCCATCATGGCCTAGTGGGTCAATGAGGAGGAGGTGAATCCAGACCATCATCAACTGAAGAAGATTCAGTAGGTTGTGATGAAGAATAAGTCAAAGGAAGATCTATCTGGGTGAAGAACTCAACAAACTAAATATCACATCGAAAATGAACTGCATGTGTGTCAAGATCAAACAATTTGTATGCCTTCACATCCTCACAATAGCCAACAAGGATGTATTGCTAACTCTTCTTCTCCAATGCTTTACGCCAACCATCCAGAATGAAGTCCCAAGCCTCACTACCAAATACTATGAAGAAGGATACATTAGGCTTGCAATGAGACCAAGCCTCCTCAAGAGTCATATTCCACACTACCTTGTGGGGCATACGGTTCTGAATATAGTTGGCACAATTGATAGCTTTGGCCCAAAATGGTGGAGCCATGGACCTTAACTAAATCGTGCAATTCTCCATTTTCCTGAGATTCATGTTATTTCTCTCCACCACACCATTTTGTTGAGGAGTGTAAGGAACTGTGTGTCGATGAAGAATACCATGCTCACTGCAAAAATCCTAAAATGCTTGATTAACATAATCCCCCCATTATCTGTGTGTATCTGTCAAAGAGAAAAACCTGGATGCTTCTCCAAAAATGTTTTGAAGGTATTGAATTTGGTGAGAACTTCACTCTTGAGCTTCAGAAAATAGACCCATGTTCATCGAGAAAAATCATCAATGAATGTGAGCACATACTTAGCCCCTGAAAAAAGGAGTTGCGAATGACATGAGATCACTATGAACCAACTCATGAGGTGTGGTTGCATGTGTAGCTTGACCCTTAGGAAAAGGATCTTGATGTTGCTTGCCAAGAACACAACCTTAACAAACACCATCCATGCAAGAGATATTTGGAAGACCAACCATTAACTTATGTGCTTGCATCTGCTGAAGATAGCTATAGTTCAAGTGCCCAAATATTTCATGCCAAAGTTTGCTCATTGAATCAACATGAGAAACAAAACAAGAACCCGATGAAGACTCAAAGCCATCAAATCGATACAAATGGTTCTCATAATCAACTATCCCTGTAGCAACAACCTTCTTAGGATCCTACACCTGTCTGATAGTCACATTCTGTGGAGTAAACTCAACTGACTTCCCATCTCCAGAATGACAAATCTGATATATGGAAATTAGATTCTCTGAAATATAGTTGAGAACAAGAAGAACATCCTCAATGCACCAATCTAGCATCTGAACGAAGCTTGTCCCCAAAAATGGAATCTACGAAGAGTTCCCAGCTATGGTATGATAAGTAGAAGTATGAACAATGGAATCAATGATATCATGTGAATTGATCATGTGATGTGAAGCACCCGAATCTAGAATCCAACTATCTAAAAATGAATGAATGGCTTGTGTTGAAAGATCTTGTCCTTTGCCCATGGAAGAAGGCTTAGACACTGAAATTTTGTGCTTCTTCATAGATTCCTCCAAGGCCTCTAATATCTTAAAGAAATGAGCTACATCATGCCCAGTTTTACCACAAAATGAACAAGGATCTCCTTTCTTTTTCTTGGACTTGGAAGAAGAATATCTAGAGGTAGAAGAAGGAGATGGGGTGGACTTCTGATTGTTCTTTGGCTTTGGTTTGGAGAGAGTCTCACTACTTGAAGATGATTCTATCTTGGGCTTCTTTTTATTCTTTTCTTTACCCTTGGATGATTGATCCATTAGAGCATGATTCTTAGAACTAGGTAGGGAATCCAACTAAATTAACATGGCCTCCTCCCTAGTAAGATACTCACAAAACATATCAAATGAAGGAATTTTGTAATCTTTCCCTATGGCATCAATAGTTGAATAGAAAGGAGAAGAATTTTTTTCATAAGGGCCTCTCAACTTAGACAAAATTAAGAAGATAGATTCATCACTAGATATATCATGCCCACATCCTTTCAATTGTGACAAAATCAACTTGAATTGTGCAAGAAAATCCTGAATTGAAGGAAATGCTTTTGGAGAGAGTGCTTGAAGATCTTCTTGAAGTTGTAAGACTCTGAACTGATTTGTTTTACCATACAATTCTTCAAGTTTATCCCAAACATTCTTAGGTGTTTTACACTCTGAAATATGAAACAAAAAATTAGCAGATACATGTACACCAATGAGTCATTTTGCTTCATCCATTTTACATCTATGGACAATTTTTTCATAATCCCTTGTGAATTCAAGTTGTTTTGTGTCTAACATTGGCTATATACCCTTATATTGTAACAATTGAGTCATTTTGAGCTTCCATGTATGATAGTTGTGTGGAGTGAGTGGTTTAATTTGTCTTAGATACACCATGAACACCAAAATAAATAATACAATATGACACTTAAATTGTGCCTCTCACCCCTCAGAATGTATTAAAACTTAATTTTCAACCCCCCCAAAAGATTATAATGAAGAAATTTTGTAATTTGTATAAGCAACAAGCTCAAATCAATCATTTATAACACACGGTGATTTTTACAATTTTTAGAAAAAGGAGCTTGTGAAAAATGAAAAAGAAAGTTATAAACAAATTCCTTGCAATTTTTTAAGCAATTTCAATTTATTTTTTTCCAAATTTTGACTTCGTATGCAAAAGTTATGTCAATTACAAGCAATAACTGCACCTATCTTCGGACTGAAAAATATGGCAAAAAATGTCAAAATCTTGAAAAATCACGTGTACCACTGCAAAGTTCGTTGAATCAGCTTTTCAATGATATCTTGTTCGTAGAAATCCGACATCGTGGCCAAACATGATGAATTTTTTTTTAAATGTTGAATTTAGTCTATAGGCAAACAGGTTTTCTAGGCAAAAAAGTTTACTTCTTATTTGATTTAAGAAAAATCTACTCACTGTTTGTACACAATTAAAAAAATCCAAAAATATTTTGATACTAAGAATAAAACTAACAAATCATTTTTTGATCCAACAAGCAGAAGATGAAAAAAATATTTTTTTTTTAACCTTCAACTGGTGAAAAATGGTGCGCGACACTTTTTGGGCAACAATTTTCTTCAGATCTGTGCAAGATTTACAAAATATAAAAGATACACAGTTCAAATTCCGACCTTGGCTACAAAACCCAGAAATCGTTTGTCCTGCAAATGAGTGGAAATTGGATTTCTAAAGCAAAATTGAAGATAGCTCCAATAAAAATGGCTTGCAACAAGCCCCTATTTGCCAAAAATGCAAATGGTGACCAAATTGAGTGTTCAAAAAAAGCCAAATATGACTTTCTCGATCCTCCTAGATGCAATGGGACAACAAAAAATACTACCGCTATAGCCAAAAGTGTTGCAATCACCAGATCTCACCAAAATGCATACATGCAATATAGGATACAAGAAAATCAAATCATAATAAAACTTGATGGAAACTCTCTAATAAAAAAATGGAGGGGCTTGCCAGATTCAAAGCTCTGATACCATATTGATGTGAGCAACCAAAATTTTTCAATCTGCAACACCAAATAACCTCTACATGAAATAAAGAGAAGCAACAATCGAAGATGTTATTCCACCAAACAAGAATTGCAATATGATACTGCTTGTAAAATACAATACAAAATATGCTATAAGGATGAGAGATAGGTTTAGAGAAGAATATGACAAGTGTCTTAATCCTGTCACATGAGACAACTAAGTCATAACTAACTATGAAAGTGTAAAGTCTAGATAAGACAACTAAGACTTCTAGAAGGAATATTTTATCCTAAGTAAAATTAACATGTGAACTAAGTCCCTTAAGTCCCTAGTAAAGGAATAAACTAGGTACAAGACTTATTCACACTATAACGCTCGAACCTAGGTTCACTCAAACCCTAGAGTTCGATCGAACCCCCTTTGAAAAAAGGTTTTCTTTGTGTTTTTTTGTGATAATGGTGGGACCTTGCATTTAATGGCTTCACTCGAACCCAAGTTCTACTGAACCCTCTTTTGGTTCGCTCAAACAAAATAGTTTGTTTGAACCCCAAAAAGTAATTATTTTTGCATTGGGTCATTTTTTGCAACTTTTCCTTCCTCACTCGAATCGTAAACCACTTTTGTGGGTTTACCCTCGAAGAAGTGTTAAGTTCAATGTAATGTTTAAAATAAAGTCTCGAAACCTAGGTGGGACCCATATTCCCAAGGTGGCATATGAGTCCCAGATCACTAGATCTAGAACACATAACCTCAAGCATTGAATAATTATTTCTCATTTGTTAAATGTCGGGATTGGTATCTGGACATAATAACCTGACCAAAATAACCCTGGACACAATAACCCTATCATAATAACCCAAGGAAAAAATAACCCAGGGTCATAATAACCCATGGATAGAATAACTTGTGGTCAAAATAACCCATGGACAGAATAACCCCTGGTCATTTTACATGTAATTTATAAATTTTGTTTTCCTTTCTCTATATTCTTACATAGATATTTTGTCCATGGTTTATTATGACCTTGGGTTATTTTTTTATTGGGTTATTGTGAACAAGCTATTCTATCTAGGGTTATTTTGGTCAAGTTATTATGTCCTACAATCATTGGGATTATCCTTAGAAAAATGCATTTAATAAGGCTTGTTGATGCAAAATAGGACTAATTAAGGCATAAAGAAGCCAAATTTTAATAGGGACAACCCAAACAATTGTGAAAATGTAAAGGGATACATTTTCCTATACTACACTTCTAATACATAATCAATTCTATTACCTCAGACTGATTTCCTTTCATGTGTGTCTAGTTCAAGAATGAGTACATAAAGGTAAGCCAAAACTTTTAGCTATCTGAGATGCGTTATAGTGCCTTTTCTCTAAGACTCATAATTAGCCTTATCCAAATTTATCATTGAAGAATGAGTAAAAAAATGTATGATACAATCCTCAAATGATTACAAAAGAATACCAAAAATAGAACATCAATATACTCCCACCCTTTTCACTAGTATCAAAGATTACTCCCCCATATATTATAAGGTTGGCACTTTATAATTAAGTGTGTTTACAAAGTCTTTTCCAAGATACAATGTTCAATAGGCTCAAAATCACCAAAATTACAAATCATCATATAAAATGAACTTGAGATTTATTTTTTTCAAAAGTTTTATTTCTATGTAGTGCTCTCCAAGACCTTTCCAATGCCTACTTGTTTCCAAAAAATGGGGTATTGGGGCGAAAGTTATGGCATTTTGAATAAATTTTCACCAAATAGCTCCAACCTGCAATATCTAGCAAAAAATGGAAAAAAAAAATTCAATACCTTTGTGGATGGAAAGTGCTCGTCTCCATTTTTCGATGATATCTTGTTTGCAAAAAACAAACACCATGCCAAAAAGTTATAAATTTCTTGTTAATGGCTACATTTGGCCTATAATGACGACCCTCCCAGCAAAAGAAATTTTTTCCAAAAATAAAATGTCTAAAATTAGAAACATATTTTATATGAGAATAGGGGTTTTTAAGCCTTCTAAATGTAATGACAAGGACTGTTTGGGCTAAAAATGCTTCAATGAAAATTTGTTCACTAGATTTGAGCTTCAATCCCCCATTTGTAACTATGTGAAATAATCTCCAATTTGGATGAAATAAAAGTCAAATCTAACTTTTTGAAGCCAATTGGATGCGTTGGAACAATCAAAAATGTTGTAATCGCCTGGATCTCATGAAACATATATGCAATATGAAGAGTTTATTAGATCTTTGTAAGCCCTTTCTCAGTCTCTAGATCATTCAAAATGAAAGAGAAGAGCATACAATAAATTAGTAGATCTTTGCAAGAAACTCAATCTCTTAATCAAGAATCTATGAACTTAGATTTCTTAAAGAAAAAGCTCTAATGCCATGTTAGAAATTTGTTCAATATATTGAATAACCCAAGGAACTTTTTAAGAGAAAATCAAAGTTACATAAATTGGAAAAGATAAGAATGAAAACCAAGACTCTAAGAGATTATGCAATGTCAATGTATAATATTGTATTAAGAGAGCTTTCCAAGTTGAAAAGATATAATGCAAAATATTGCAAGAACTATGTCAAAAGATTGCAAGAATATAAATGCATTAATATTTGAAATACAACCTAAGTATTGAGTTTATATAGAACTTAGGAGAGGAGGTAGGTGGAAAATCCAACCAATAGGAATCAACCACAAAAAAGTGGAGATGGACCACCCAAAGTGGAAATTTTTCCACCCTTTAAGGATGGGGACACCACACTTATCTCCTAGTAATAAACCCACATTATTATCCTAGGAACATGCTTATTAAAGTTTAGGAAAAACCTAGGACTAAGGAAAAATAGATTAACCCACTAGGAAAATGAAAACCTAAACCAACACACTTGCACCTTTTAGGATGAGGTTAATTGAGGTCACTAAGAGAGATTGAAGGTGGAGAAAAAGATACTTTATTTGATGGTTGGGAAGAAGAAGTAGAAGAAGTCTTAAGCATAATCAAGTTAGGAGGTGGTCACATTGGAGGAGGATTTTCATCTTCAACCATCTTCAAAGTAGCTTGTTCATAGGGTAATGCACACTTACAACACTTACACTAACATACAAAATTATTTCAGATATTATGTGGACCTAAAACTAATATTTGCGATAACTTAGAAGAACCTTATTCTATAGGTGGAGTTGTCTTCACCTCCAAAACTAGTGGAAGAACAAGTTCTACAGATGGAGTATAGAATGTCATGGGTTCACACAATCTAGCTTTCATCATAGGTTCCTTTCCAAAATTTTATTTTAGATGAGAAGGAGTAACATGTGGTACACTCAGGGGATGAGACATGGACAATGCATTAGAGGATTCAACTAAAATAATTTAATTTCCCTTTCCTAACCAAACAAATTGAGGTACTATAGGAGCTATAGGAAAATGAAATACCTAAGGAGAATATTTCAAAAACATGGGTTTATTTTCTCTTTTTATTATTATAATAGTTAGATGAATTGAAGATACCATTGAGGGTTGTGAATCCTTTGATATTACTAGAGTTCTAATGGAGGGAGCATGCTTATCTCTATCTCCCAAAGAGGAAGATAAAAAGGATGGATCATGTAGCTGCAATGGATTAGATGTGACAGGAGTGATCACAAAGTAGAAGAATATGGATCTATGGATGAGGACACTAAGTTTAGACATGCAAAACTAACATCATGCATCATGCATTCCACTCTAATTAACATTCATTTCTTCTATTAATCAATTAAAATATTTTATTGATTAAATCCCTAATGTTCATCATATTTAATTAAATAAATCAAATTATTTCATTAAGTCCTAAGTTCTTCTTATTTGATTTGATAAATCAAACTTATTTAAATCAAATATCAAATCCCTAAAATTCCCTAAGTTAATTAATCTAAATTAATTAACTTCTAACCATAATTACCATTCTCTAGCTTTTGACTCAACTAGAGTCAAATCTAAACTCTCAACTAACCCACCCACTTGCACCAATAAATCAATTATTTGATTTATCAATTCTTCTAATTACTTTCAAAAGGGCATCAAGATGGAATATTCTTCCAATTTGAATCTTCCCTCCAAAGGATTTGTCCCTTCCAACAAAGCATTAAATGCTCTCACATGTCTCTTGCACAAGTCAAACTTGGCATTTAATGCACCTTTCATGTCTTCTCATGCAAAATTCAAATTTGAAATTGGCACATTGGCCAAGACTTGCACATTCCTCACCCTCTCACACCTTGACAAGTGTCATCTTGTCATTGGTCCATGAATGATCCCACATTCATCAATTTGACCTCTCCTCTCTTCAAGTTCAACTATAAGTTGAAGGCTTCTCTCCTTCAAACAGGAACACACTTCATGCAAGGTTACTCTCTTCATTTGAGAATCAATCTTGCTCTTCATCATCTACATTTTGAATGCATTTACACTATAGGCAACTTGAGCTCATAGCATCTCATTGTCTATCTCATCATCTTGGCAATCTTGCTTATCAAAGATTGGAAAAGGGCAGCTTCCTACACAACTAAGTTGCACCAATCCAATATGGGATAGGTTTATTTCATGTTTTACATGTTTTGTTCATCTTTGTCATTTAGTTGCATTTGAATCATGAAGTATTATCTCATATGGATGTTGAATATTTGCTGTGTTTTGAAATACTAATTATACTACTAATGGTGTGTGATAATATTTAAGCATTTTGCAGATTTTAGCATCCAAAAAATGGCACTAGAAGGAGGGCATATCTCTATTTTTCTGTTGTATTTTAGTTCATTCTAAAATAATTCTAGATCTATGTTCTTTTGTTGTATTTTAGTTCATTCTAAAATAATTTTAGATCTTTGTTCTTTTGCTGTATTTTAGTTCATTCTAAAATAATTCTGCCTTTGGAGGAGGTAAAAATTAGAGAATCCAAACACGTTTTTGGAGATTGGGTGTATTTTTAATGCTGTAGAGTTTAGAATAATTGTTGTTTTCACATTCAAAATGTTTCCTAAGGCATTTTTCATACTCAAACCTCAATTTTTATGATGTTTTAAGTGTTCTTTATCACCAATTAAGAGAAAAACGTGATAACAATGCAAAAAACGCCTCTAATTTTTGTTGGGATATACAAAATGTAGCCACGTGTTTGGAGATTGGATGTATTTTTAATGTTGTAGAATTCAAAATAATTGTTGCTCTCACATCCAAAATGTTTCATAAGGCATTTGTCATACTCAACCTCAATTTTTATGATATTTTAAGGTTTTTTTTGTCACCAGCAAAGGGAAAAAACGTGACAGCAATGAAAAAAACGTCTCTGTAATTTTTGTTGGAATATAGAAGTGTAAAATGCTTGATAAATGCATTTTTTTTAATATCAATAAAAGAAGGAAACTGTGATCTTTCTTTTTAGGAGTTTTAAGTATATTGCCAAAGTCAAATGGTAGGGGTTGAATTTTAGTTTTTCTAGAGCCAAGTTAAAAATTTCTGGTATTGACTGTGATTCTCTATTAATTGAAATCCCCGAATCAAATTTGCTGCAAAATCTACATTTAGTTTCATGTATTCACATGGGTATTGTTCTTGATTTGATGCCATAATGAGAGAGTGAATTGTGTTTTGATTTGTAATGTTGCATCTTTCACGTCATTTGAATCCAAATTTTATTTGAGAAAAGCTAAAATCTATATTTAGGAATTATGTTTTTAATTTTTAATGTTACATATTATCATTAATTCCTTGAAGTAAATCTCATTTGTAAAGTTTTACTTTGTAATGTTTTATAGGTTGACATTGGAATCAAGCGAAAGCAAAGTGAGATTAGAGTTAAAGGGATAAATTGAGTATTGAAATTTGAGATTCACAAAGCATTTTTAAATGCTTAAGGCTCAAATTCTTGCTTTCATTTTCTGTTTTAAACCAACTCACTTTTTGATTTGGGCTTAAAATCAATCACTGATTTGATCTTTTCAAAGTTGGTTAAAAAGAACCTTAGACATTTACTAGATTTCGATTTGGGTTAAAAT
The DNA here is from genome assembly GCA_007115665.2 of Sequoiadendron giganteum. Classification (NCBI taxonomy): domain Eukaryota; kingdom Viridiplantae; phylum Streptophyta; class Pinopsida; order Cupressales; family Cupressaceae; genus Sequoiadendron; species Sequoiadendron giganteum. The sequence continues at coordinate 140,610,109 of CM021106.1, forward strand.
TGAACAAGGAAACTTCACATTTCAATTTGGTGCTTTTAAAATGAACTCATCACTATTTTGAGGTATAAAATGAACAAGTGTTTCCATGTTTTGCAATCTTTTTCACAAACTAACATCATATAAAATGCGTATGTGCTTCTCTTGAGCTTCACAACGATCTTGAGAATCAAAAGCATTTTGCTGATGTTAAGTTGTCAAAAATATTGCCTCCACACTTCGATTTGGGATCTAAAATTGAACAAAACATGCGAGTGTGAGCACGATATATTGCGGAGGTTCTCCCCTTTGTTTTTCAACAAAGGTTGTGTGAACGACGGGATATATTAGCTCGCTTTTGTTTATCTTAGAGGGCATGCCTTGTGGGAAAAAGTACTCACCCAAGGGAATGACCCAACCGGGAACATGCTAAAGCCAAGCGACTTCCAACCGGTATATAAGTGTGGATATTGGAACAAAGGCCAATATCATGAGGATTATTCCGATGAGATGGACAGTAATGGACTCTCGTCGATGTTGGATAATCCCCCATGAATGAAATGCCCGAATTAAAACCCCTTGTTTAGAAAAAGGCCAAAACCTTGTCTATTTTGTTGGTGCAAAAGGTTATGTCCTTTGAAGCCACCCCAAGTAACATGCGGTCTTGTTGTGAAAATGGAAAGTATGCCATGGGAGATTCATGGGTACTAATGCTTGGCTGACTCGAATAAGTGAGTGTTGTGGAGGGGAGCCAGTGTGGTCAAGCATTTAGCCATTTGCACAAGATATGCGAGCTGAATTTATCCAAGTGGGAACCCAACAAGATATTGCCTCATCATCCTAGGGTTGTAAAAAGTGCTTGGAATCAAAAACACTTTGCTTGGATTCAAAACATTGAAAAATGAACATTCACAAGAGCCTCAAATTTCAAACACCTTGGAAGAAACAAATATCCTTGACGAATTCAACCACTCTTGCTTTCCCTATGGATCATATCCTTAGAGGTTTCTAAGTGTTTGAGTTCTATCGCCATTTGTTTTTACTAAGGATAAACCTAGGAAACTTTTGCCCTAATTTCCTTGATTTCCACATAACGGACCTTGTGGGACGAAAATGAAAGTGGGACATTAGACATTTAGTTTGAAAACATAAACAAGCAAGTGATTTTGGTAAAAGGAATTCACCAAGACAAGATAAAAGACAAATTGGATTACACATGTGTTTTCTAACATGATTTCCCGCAAGATCAAAATCCCAAAACCAAGGTTCAAGAAGCTTAGTCTAAAAGCTCGTGAGGAGCATCCTGAAAGACTTTTCGAGTTCAGAGAAATAATATAGGGTGTTCTTCAACACCGAGGTCTTGTAAGAAGAAGTGTTATTCTAGGTCAAGTCTAGGGTCAAATTCAATTACTTTCATCCATTTCTTCACCCATTCAAACATCAATCAAATTTCCATCTCACCAACAACTCTTGGAAACTTTATAAACATTTGTTATGCTAAACTCCTAGGTGAAATCAAATCACTTTGTTTGACTTAACACAACTAGTCAAACCATCATCCTATACACAAGTTCTCTCTTGGATAATAGAACTTCCTAGGGTTTACGAGTTCATCTTGTTTGGCTTAACACACCTAGCCAAATTATCAAATCATCATCTCGTTTGACTTGACGCACTTATTCAAACTACCATCTTGTAGGAGTTCACTCTTAGATAACACAACTTCCTAGAGCTTTACGATTACATTCATCACTCTTGGTTGACTTAACACACCTAGTCAAACCATCAATCCAATCACGAATCAATCAAATCAAGTCCTAAAAGTTTAGAATTTCCTTCAAAGGTTCTTTAAGAGTTCCATTCATTTGTATCACTCATCTTTCGTTTATCTCATCCTCGTCATCACTTTGATCCTTCAATTATCCTAGTTCTTCGCTTCTTTGAACCTAAGGTTTATACCGATCTAAAGAATTAGAGGTTCATCTCTTAGATTCTTGAAAATTGATCTTCATTTTATGGTTCAAACTCGATCTCAACACAAGAGGGACATGGAATATAAACTTGATCCATCCATCATGAGCAATTCGAGTCAACCAAATTATCCAAGTCTCACAATGCCAATTGATTATCGAAACTCACATCTATGCAATTCAAACATGGCATCATTATCTCCTCCAAACTTCAATGATACGAATGTGAGTATGCCCAATCTAAAGTTTGGAACACCTTTCCCAATGATAGATTTAAATCGAAGTCCAAATTTGCAAATCTATCAACTAAACACTCAATGCATGAGTCTTATTCCAAACAAAATTATCCCACCAAATCCATACATGCCAAATGAAAATTTACCAAACATGACCATTTCAAATCCACACTTGGTAAACTTTGGTGTAGACATGTTTTCAAATCCCAATAATGTTGTTCAAAATCCAAGCAGCATATTGGCAACTCCATATGTTGATCCAAGTCAAGGTAACACCATGCAAAATCAAAGTTACCTAAATCGAGGCAATATGATTCTCAACCACGACAATGTACAAGGTTGACCTATAATGCCAAATCAAAACACCATACCAAATCATCCCATTTTTCCATCGATATCGCAACAATAGATGGAAACCATCCAAGCAACCCCAACAATCAACACCATTCCCATTCCACCACCACCACCACCACCGCCAAAACACAACATGACAAATTCATTCTCCATCATGTTGCAAGCCGCATAGCAAGCTGCCCGCCAAAAGGCACTCCATAAACAACAAGTTGCACAAGTGCAAGCTCAAGCCCAGCACCAGGCTCAATAGGAGCAAACAAAATTCAAGGCACTATTGCAAGCAATCCATCAACAAGCAGCTCAACAGCAAGCCCAACAACAAGCATTGTTGGCACAACAATAGCACGACCAACAACAAGCATTGTTGACTCAACAGCAAACATAGACCTTACTCCCACAACAAAGCTTGCAACTGATTCCCGCCACAATCATTCAAAATGATGATCAAGGTCCTTTCACCAATGACAATGTTGAAAATGTCTCTACATCACCTAATGAGTTAGAAGACATATCTCAAGAATTTGTTCCAAAGCATGATCAACATCTTTCACCAAGGTCTAGCAATGATCCTCTCCAAAACATATGGCCATCCTTTGACCTCATGAAATTTGAGAATCTTCCTATGCCTAATGAAGATATCCAAGAAAGAAATCCATTCTTTGAAATTGACCCATGTCAAGAACTTGATCCAAAGCATGTCGAAAGCAATTCCGAAATCACTCAAGATCGAGAATTTGTATCTCCAAGCTACTACAATGATATAATGGACACTCTCCTATCTATACAAGATGTTTCAAATAATGACCACATCCACATAGGACATCCTCCTCCATCTACCCATGAGATGCTTTCTTCGGATGGACATGTGGATGATCTTTATTCAAAACAAGAGTCTCATACTCTTGAAATCATTACTAACAAACAAGAGTCTCCTACTCTTAACATTTGTACACATTATCAAGATATAAAGAAATCCAGAGACATATCAAAAATGGGTTAGGAAGAAGGTTTCTACATAAGTTGTGAATCAGAAACATCATGTGAAAGCATATCAAGAATAAATCATGAGGAAGACTTTTGCAAGGACATTGAATCATCAACACCTCTTGAAGAAGAACTACAATCTGATATCTCACAAGATCAAGCTAAAGATATCAATCAAGCATTCATCCCACATATGGAGGATCCCGTCACTTATGAAGTTGGATCACTTACCTTTCTTAGAGAAATTTATCTCATCAATAAAGACGCTCACACTTTTGAAGGTCCACGAAAGAGCATAGAGGGATTAGCACCTTGTTTCCAAGGTAAATCATATCCTATTGCAAATAAACTTTTTCAACAGATGAATTATCAAGGCAGAGGATTAGGCCTACCTGAACAGGGTATCTTGGAACCAGTGCAGATTTTTGGCAATCCTAAGCATCAAGGCCTTGGTTATTCAACAATCAAGGGACCTCAACATATCAGGGATACTTCTAGAAAACTGGGGGCAACTTCATCTTGAGCAAACATCAACATAGGGAGCACGAAGAATCCTTATGATGAAATCAATGCCAATACTACAACCCGCCACGTCATGAATCTTCATCCACCCATCACCCCATCCACAAATGGGACCAACGTCAAAAGAAAGATTTGAATCAAAGGATGAAGCACGAAGGGCAAATAAAATACAAGTGGATACCAAAAAATACAAAGAGAGATTATCCCTATCATACTCCATCAGTCAAAGAAACTATGGGGCAAAATATAAAAGGGGCAAGCATCCATCAAAGATTTCCACAAAAGAGAAAACATGCTTCTCAAGTGACATACAAAGTGTATCAAGCAGTTGGTCCAAATTCCATGCACACTTTCGTATCCACCCATCATTGCTCATCTTCCCAAGTTTGGAGAATCAAAAAACTTTCAACCAATCCATCTTTTACTCCTAAACACACTCCATCCACGCCTCCACGCATGATATCCAATTCTCACATTGACCATGTGTTGGCAACGACCCTTCATCATAAGGATTCAGAAGGCACTCTATCGCGATGTGTGCACAAAGACAAAGTTAACTCCGGTATCACCAAAGCAAATCAAGGATCTAAAAAGTTGCATTCAAGTGCACGTGTCTTGGCAAAGCAACTTCTTCAAGTAGGATACCGATGGCATGTTATGACAAAAAAATCAACATCAGCAGTACCAGGTAATTCAACATTAGCTTAAAATCTCTTAGAAAATACAAAAAATCAGAAAAAAAAGTCCTGAAAAAAATGGTTACCTTGATGAAAACCTAGCAAACAGGCATCGTGGTGACAACAAAAAAATCAAAAAATACAAAAAAAAAAAAAAGAGATTAAAAGCAGTAAAGAAAAAAATCACCCTCTAGTGAAAACCACTACGGTGGCGCTTTGGACAAGTACCATGATGAAAACCTGGCAAACAGGGGTCATGTGTAGAATCGAGCATCTACGTGCGCCAGTTCAGGAGAAAAAATCTTATCACATCCATAATAAAACCAACATTTTAGCCATATCAGTCGTTCATCCATGAACCATTTATCCAACACATTGCCATTTATCTACCTTATCTAGATCTTGATGAAGGTTTGGTGCACACTTTACAGTTGCTTATGGTAGACATCTTGACATGGGTTATTTTCATTGATCCCATCCTATCCAACATTATCTGAGCCTTGAAGCATTATCTGAGTGAGCATTCCTCTATTCGAACACCCTTATCTTATCACAAGATAATCCATATTCATTCCACCCATGGTCGTTCAAACATTGCTAGACATTGGGGCCAGATATTTGCATCTTGCTTTAGGAATAAATCTTGATATATATCCTCCAGCTTATGTGGTGATTTGAACATTTGCAAACATGAAATCAAATTGGTCAAGGCATTTGTGAACCAAAAATCCAAATCACTAGCCCATGGCATATTTTGACAAGAAGATGTTCCTTATCAAGTTTTATCTTTCATCGAACATCAATCCAAATAATCAATATCAGTTGCATCCAATGTGTACATCAGTATCACATCAAATCATCAAAGCAACTTTGTTCCAAATCAAGCTTCATCAATCTTCATCAATCGAACCCAATCAATCATCACCTTGTTTGACTTAACACACTTAGTCAAACTATCATCTTGTGCATGATTTTACTCTAGGATAACACAACTTCCTTGGGTTTACAAGTTCATTATCATCTTTGTTTGTCTTAACACACTTAGCCAAATTATCAAATCCATAATCACCTTGTTTGGCTTAATACACCTAGCCAAATTATCCTTTGTGTACGAGTTTACTCTCAGATATTACAACTTCCTGGAACTTACAAGTGCATTATCACTTTTTTTTGACTTAACACACTAAGTCAAACCATCAATCCATCAATCCGATTGATCAACATTAAGCTTGGTTTTCAGAAAAATCCCAAAACAAAGCACTGATAGCGTCATGAATATCGTATCCAAATTGTCAAAATCATCAAAAAACAAAAAACATTCAAAAAATTCATCAAAAATCCAAAAAACATCCAAATCATCCAAAATCCAAAAACATGTCAAAATATCGGAAAATCTTTAAAAAATTCATCATTTAGTCTTGTCAGTCTTTCACCTTATCGAACTACGTCATCTCTGAGCTTGAACATAGGCAAGGTTGATCTTTGATCATCCCCCGAGACAAGTAAGGTCAGTCCTTTAGGTGTTCATCACATTGGCAATCCGTTTGCCCATCTATCTTTTCATCGAGTCGAATTTATCGTTAGTCGAACTACGTGCTCTCTGCATGTATAACGTAGGCAAGGCTAATCTATGGATCAGCTCCCGAGTCTCCTAGGATAGGTCTTTAAGTTAGTCTGTTCATCATAAAATCTTGAAAATGCCAAAAAAATTTGTAAAACATCTCAAAAATTCCAAAAACAGCCTCAAAACATTTGAAAAAACCCAAAATGGTGCACCAGTTTCATCTTGCTTTCACCCGTGATTTTCATCACTCATAATAAAATTAGTCATCACTTTCACCCTTTGGTGAGTCAGGCATTAGCAAGTCTAGTAGGTTCCAAACTGAATGCCTAATCATCAAAGTCTCAAGCCTAAGTCAATAAGCAAGAAATTTGGTCAACTCAGAGTATCAATAGCTTATCATGCAATCAGTCTCACCAAAACCTTGATCACTACATGTCCTAGGATGAAGCTTTCCTGTGATGGACATAAGCATCAGGTACCCCATAGTAGTTTAGCCTTGGCTAGTGGTACAAAGAACATTAGCTTGTTTGTTTACTTTATCTTGGTCTTTTTACACTTATCTTATTTTGCGCTCATTCCAAGAACCTCTCGATGATGCCTAAACAAAACAGGTTTAGAGAGAAAGGAATGGGGCAATGATCATTATCTTTTTATCTATTGTGCTTGTTGGATATTCTTGTAAAATAACTTCGTCATGCATACTTTGTTTTGTTTGTAGGAAAGATGTTTTAGGTGTCTTGTTGACCACATAAGAAGGCTTGCCTTCTTGCCTTCTTATGTTTTGGCCCAAGATGTCTGAAATATCTAAACTGCATTCTGAATAAGGTTATGTTTGTCAAGTGTGAACAAGAGTACTCCTATCTATTTGACAATTCAAATTCCATCACACTACGCGCCACGCCATCCTAGTTCTTAATACCTTGATGCATCGCACCTATGTGTGTTATCAAACATAAAGAAAGGTATGCTCTTTTCCCATCCTTGGATAAGCAATACATCATCATCATTCATCATCATATTCAATAAAGTCTCGATGACTAGTAGACTTGTTGGACTTCTACATCTTCTTGGATTTAAGGGTTTATCTCTCTCATTCTTCTATCCTCTTTAATGCTAACAATGCATCCATATTGCATCCATGCTACATTCATCCTCTTATCCTGCATAATCATGCCATATCCATCCCATACATAATCACGTCATCTCATTTTCATAATCATTTAAGTTGTTTAGGATAATATAAATTTGTTATTCTAAGCATCTTGTCTAACCATCCATACATCCATTTTGAACCTATTTGTCATGAGATTGACCTCAATCTTTTCGCTTGATCTCTCGAGGGGGTAATGTACTAACATACTTATTTTTGCTGGGACATCTGAAAAAATCAAATTTTTTTTAATGTCAGCGGCATCATTCTTTGAACCAATGCAACGAGTACATTGCTTCAAAGAGGGGCAAAATGTAGACATGCAAAACTAACATCATGCATCATGCATTCCACCCTAATTAACATTCATTTCTTCTATTAATCAATTAAAATATTTTATTGATTAAATCCCTAATGTTCATCATATTTAATTAAATAAATCAAATTATTTCATTAAGTCCTAAGTTCTTCTTATTTGATTTGATAAATCAAATATCAAATCCCTAAAATCCCCTAAGTTAATTAATCTAAATTAATTAACTTCTAACCATAATTACCATTCTCTAGCTTTTGACTCAACTAGAGTCAAATCTAAACTCTCAACTAACCCACCCACTTGCACCAATAAATCAATTATTTGATTTATCAATTCTTCTAATTACTTTCAAAAGGGCATCAAGATGGAATATTCTTCCAATTTGAATCTTCTCTCCAAAGGATTTTTCCCTTCCAACAAAGCATTAAATGCTCTCACATGTCTCTTGCACAAGTCAAACTTGGCATTTAATGGACCTTTCATGTCTTCTCATGCAAAATTCAAATTTGAAATTGGCACATTGGCCAAGACTTGCACATTCCTCATCCTCTCACACCTTGACAAGTGTCATCTTGTCATTGGTCCATGAATGATCCCACATTCATCAATTTGACCTCTCCTCTCTTCAAGTTCAACTATAAGTTGAAGGCTTCTCTCCTTCAAATAGGAACACACTTCATGCAAGGTTACTCTCTTCATTTGAGAATCAATCTTGCTCTTCATCATCTACATTTTGAATGCATTTACACTATAGGCAACTTGAGCTCATAGCATCTCATTGTCTATCTCATCATCTTGGTAATCTTGCTTATCAAGGATTGGGAAAGGGCAGCTTCCTACACAACTAAGTTGCACCAATCCAATATGGGATAGGTTTATTTCATGTTTTACATGTTTTGTTCATCTTTGTCATTTAGTTGCATTTGAATCATGAAGTATTATCTCATATGGATGTTGAATATTTGTTGTGTTTTGAAATACTAATCATACTACTAATGGTATGTGATAATATTTAAGCATTTTGCAGATTTTAGCATCCACACTAAGAATATTGTTTTGAAATTTTAATAATATTTAAAGTGTATATCACCATGAGGTTGCAAGGGTTCAAGTAGAGTAGGCTAGAATTAGTCTAAATAGAAGCCCTGATGAGACACTAGTGTCTTATATCTAGTGTCATAGATAGTGTGCACAACATTATTATGATGGAATTTCAGTCATTTGTGGACTATCAAAGAAATTAAATTCATGGAAAATATTGATGAAATTCTTAGTTTCATTATGAAGAGATTAGATTCTAGAATCACAACAAATGTTGTATCTATTAACTTGGATTCAACCTTGACTGACAAAGTAATAGAACACATAGGAGATAAATAAATACCATTGTGAGTATGAATGGTAATAAGAGATCTATCATATTTATCTTCATGAAATTCTTTGATAAATAATATTTCTTTCATGCTAATGTTTACCCTACAAGCAAGATCAATAAGAACACTATTGATGGTCATTTGATTTAAACGAGTAGGGATATAAAGAGGAGAGTACTTCCCATTATAGGGAAGATGATTTAAAGTAAATTATATGTCAAGAAAATTAAGTTCATGATATTTCAAAGAAATAGGCATAACATTAACCATGTGTATATATTGAAAATATGTAGAAGGAGTTTAAATTGTGCTTGTTATGAAATTCATTGAATGAGAAGGAAATCGATCAATGTATATCTACAATTACTTATTAGGTTTGGAAAAAATATTTCATTCTATTTCTTGTCACAAATATTAATGGTACCATTATCAATGTGTTCTTGGACAATATATCAAAGATGCATACATCCCTCATAATCATATCTAGGGACATGATGATATTGAGTTTTTTCTATCATAACAAATCAAGTATAACTTATCTAAAGGAAGAAATATTATTTTTGGAAGTTATTAATTTACTTTTCAAGAGCTTCTATATACTACTATAATAGCTATTAGATAGAGTAGAAATTTGTCTTCACCTCTGAGGTGCTACTACCGAGCCCTCAATAGCTTTAGGTATGGTGATTATGCTAGATTTTTTGAAAGATTTATTTTTCTTGTAACTTCCAAAAGATGATGCACCATCCTGCTTATCAAAGTGAAGCAATGAGGAAGATCCCCCATACTAAGTCACATTTTTCTAATACTTACACAATTCAAATACATGTGAAAATTAATTATATTTCATAAGCAATATTTTATCCCTAAGTGTTAGCTACAAGTTCCTAATGAATACTCATTGAACATTTGAATTAGGGAGAACATAAGGAATTTACAAAAATAGATTGATATCGAAAGATAAAATCAAATTTTTTTTTCACCAAGCCCCACCTTGTAATAGATGAGGTTAGTGGAAGTGACTTGTGGACCAATATTTTCTTGGAAGTGTTGTAAGAATTGATTTACCAATTAATCAAATTTATAGATAAAATTATCTAGGAGAGAGAAAAACTAGTTTAAAATTGTTCCTTGTAGTGACTATGGGGATAGTTTTGCTAGCAATGTGTCTTGAAAGATAAAATCACTATACAATATAGTGAAAGAAAAAATATGATATTATCCATCCCCTTTTCCACTATACTTTTTAAACTTTGGTGCTTCAAAATCTTGCATTAGAGGTGTATTGAGAATGTGAATAGTTAAAGGGTTAAAAAGAGGAACTAGCTATGTTGGAAAGTTGATTTTATATTTCTCCCATGTTCTGTAGAAGTGTGTTAAGAAAATAACGATTGAATCAATTAAGGTTTGTATTGTAAATCTCTAAATAGTTGAGGTTGGTGTAGTTGTAGATTTTGCAGTGGTAGTTGACTGATACCTAAAAGAAGGTTGAGATGTACCAAGCGGTTGCATACCAAGTAGTGGTTGATAAGTACCAAAGGGACTGATAGTATTAGTAGAGGAATATATAGTAGAAAACCCACTAGAAGTTTCAATCATTGTAATAGGTGAGGTAGTCACCATGTGAATAGAAGCCCTTGGAATTGGTGTGGATAATTTTGTGTTAATGATATTAAATTTCCTAAAATGGATGTATAAAAGGGTACCTAAATTTCAAAAGTGTGTACCAATGATTTTAAAAACTCAAGGCCTTTATGATAAAAAATTAAGAAGTTTCTCATCTTGTCAACAATAGGTATCACTTGATCATAATAATCATTTTGATAACATGCTTTGAAAATATCTTAAATTCTCCTCTATATTCTAAATGTAACAAAGAGAACCCTCAGAGTAGCACCATGATCAATATGAGGATGGGAACTAGCTCCAATATAGAAGCATTAGAATGAAGATATGACAAATAATAATTAGGGGATAACCCCATAGTATATTGCTCTATTGTGAGACTTGGTCTAGTTATAAAAGTATTATTAGGATTTTTGAATGTTACATGTTTAGGTTTCTAAGAATTCTTCTTACTATCTCACCAGAAGAGGTGGACTAGGTTGTGAAAGTTATAAGAGTATCACAATTCTATACCTACCTATCTTTTGAACAAAAATAGTGTAAGTAAATGAGTTTGAATGTTTTGAAAAAAAATTTATTGTTTAAACATTAAAAGAAGATTGCTACGAACATCAAGTTCACCAAAATTTAAGATAAGAAATTAAACTCTATGAAAGAAAAGTGTCTTATTTGAGAACTCAAATTTATATTAGATTCAAATGAATCATATGTAACTTAATAATATGATCCATTATTTTTATTTAAAAATTATATTATGGAAAATGAAACTAACTTAAATAATTTCAATACTATTTTTCAAGTATAACAAACTAATAAAAATATTTGTTTTTATATAAAGGAATTCAATTTGATAATATCAAAAAATAGAAATTAAAATTTTTAAAGATTCTTTTGTGACTTGTACGAGATCTATTTGATGAAAACCAAAACCACATGTAGACTACAACATGCCTCGATGTCATACCATACAAGCAAAAATATAAAACTCTAATATAAAGTAAATATCACTTTTGCACATATTCCAATGGAAACTCCATAATCTCGCACATAAGGAGAGGAAAAAATGTGTGGGGTGGTTGTCTTAAGGTGTTTTCCTTAGTCCAACCCTCATTTTGGTATTTCCACCTCCATAGAAAACAAAATATTATTTTGATAAAAGATATAAATGATAAACGATTTCTAAATACATGTGTAATGCTTGATAAAAGAAAAAAATTAACAATAACATAATAAAAAAAATGATACTTCAAAATACTAGAGCTCTAATAAATTAGCCAAAATGAGAGAAGAAAGAAGTCTATGAGAATTTAACCTAGAAGTTACCACAAACCTCCAAAAAGATTCTAAAAGCTACAACAAGATTACACTTTTCAACTTCACCATGAAGAAAATTACATGTGAGATCCAAGATAACGTTGTATTGGGATGAAAGCTTCAAGAAATTCAAGAGTTGTAAAGCTAAGAGAAAAAAAAAAGTTTTTAGATCATCTCTTACATAGATTTTTTCATTCTTCTTACCAAGGAAATTACTTTCTTTTTCCAAAATAATATGTCTTGGAAGCATCTACAAGTTGCAATTGGCAATAGAAGTGTTATACTGCTAGATTATTGTGAACATAACCTTTCAATAGTTTTTTTAATCATGAATTTTTATAAGATGCCAGTGCATCATGCAGACATCTATGTGTAGCATTAACATCTGGAAAAATCAAACTCAAAAAGCCATAGACAGGGTACTTTTTCTACTATAAACATATTTTGATATCATCATATTAAAATTAAGATATTTAATTTATCAAGCTAAAGGGAAGTTGTCATATAATGTGAAATTGAAAAGGGGTATGCAATTTTTTACACTATAATTATGTCATGAGAAAAATTATGGTAGTAAGATCTATATAGGAGATGATAGTGTAGCATCACTAACAGTCACCCTTCACAATTTTGCAATAGTTTTAGCTCCCCCTTATGTGCCTAAATGCAATTATGTTTATAATTTGCTTGTTTTATGATAATCTTCATAAAATCAAAAGTAAATTGAGAATTATAATTTAATATTTATTTAACAACACTCAGACCCAAAATAAGCTTGGACTAGGGCACTAGTGCCCCTGTCCCACCTATTTTGGCCCTAATTTACATATGTTGATGTTGACATTTTAACATTTAGAAATTTGAATTTACTTATCAGTTTTCGGTAATTAATTTGTAGGAAATTAAAGAAATTCATATAAATACAAGTCCTTTTAACCATTTTAATCCTAACATTTTTAGTAAAAAATTGAGCATCATAAAAAAGAATTCAAGAGTAGAATTATTGCAAAAAATTTTAGTCAAGTATCATGTTAGCAATGCATCAAGTTTACAAGTGAGTTTTTTTATGTTTAATGTATATTTATTTTGTGAGCACCAACATTTTTAGGAATTCAAGTCAAGCATCCAATTCTCCTTGAAGGTGATGAGTATAATGACTTTATTCCAGCAAGGAATACATATTTGAGTGCTAAGCTGCAATAGTTATCAATTTATCATTCAAATATCCATTTGCTTCTACTTGACCTAGGGTAAGCACTCTTTTTATATCATCATATTTTTTATGGAGATAGAAATTATATACCGAAATAGGGTTTGACTTAGGCAAGCCCCTCTATGAAACAACCCTTTCCCCTCTTCATTTTATGCAGTTTATTGATCTAAAGAAAATTTTGGAAAGGATTGAAGACCTAATTTCTCAATCAAGCTTTCAAATCTCACAAGTCAACAAATTAGGGAAAGTGGAATTTATCAGTGATAGAAAAAGTTCCAAAATTGAGACTAGGAGGGGAAAACATATAGGTAGTAGCTATCTGAGATTTGAATTATAATTTTGAGGGAAAGAGGAGTTTATTAGTGATATAGGAGAAAGTGTGATTTAGACCCTAGATCCCTTTTTCATACATCACATTTTTGGTGAACCCAACACTTGTTGCATGTTACAAAACTTCTAAAATTTGAATCTTATCATTTCAAAATCTGATTGTAATCTTATGTTGTTTGAATGTCATTAATGCATGCACATATTGATAAAAAGAATTGAAAAAGTGAAAAATTTACGTAGTATTTTTATTTCAAAAGATAAAAAGTGTTTATTTTAACTATTACAAGATAAATCCAATCAATTAAAGCATTTTAGAATCTAAAAATTTCGTTTGGATCATATTACATTAATTCAAAAAAAAAAAATTGTATGCATGATTAAATGTTTCACATAGAGAATGTTAGGGTTTTAAGCATTTCCAAAAAATTGTATATTGCAAGACTTAAAATTTTGCATATTTGGATCTTCAAAAACTATATATTATTTCTAGATTTTTAACCTAGAAAAATTTTACACCTCTTATCTAGGGTGCTAGCACCCTTATCTGGTTGATTTTAGGAAAAATTTGGATCACAGTTCTATCTCTATGATTCTTGTGCAGATATGTGTTTTGTTGCTTAAAATTATTCCAATTTTTGTATTTGTTATTTGTTTCTCTTCATTATATGAGCACTCAAGTGTCTTGAAACTTATATTAAATTTATGAGATTCACAACCTAGTGTCCTATATCTAATTCCCTTGTAAGACATACTTTTAGACTTATGGTTGAATCTCATGTTGTAATCACATATCGTATTGATATCAAGTCTAATAACTCTTTTAATCAAGGTGTTACATCTACTTAGTCCATATTTTCTTCTCTTCCTAATCCTATGTTTTCCATGTCTTCATCACCACCAAAAATTTATGTGGGCTTGGAGGCTATTGTTTCCCATGTCTTTGAAGATAAACTTAAACAATTGGACAAAAACCTATAAGGAATCAAATAATACTTAAGTATTGAGTTTTTGGCTAGAAACAAATTCCTCTCGTGGATAACCTTAGGAAGCTAATCAATGACTCACAAGGGATCTATAAGTGTTGTGTAGCTTAGCTCATCTAGTAGGTTCTAACATTCCTATGGCACCTAGTTTCACTCAAGCCTTTACTAATAATCAAAGTCAAAGATGAGAACAAGTTTCCTCTCCTACAACCATGCCTTATATTGCTACCTTTAACCCTCTAGTCATAACATCAAAAATGCAATATACCAATGGTTTAGACTCAAGATTAGGGATTTTTAGTGGAAATATTTAGAGTTTTATTCCTTCACATGTAACACTTCCATATTTGTCACCCCTCCTAAAGATAAAAAAAAAAACCTGCCAGTCATCTATAATAGTTTGCTATATTTCACACATTCTCAAAACATGTCATTAAATGATCTTGTGATAAACTAGTTTTTGAAAAACATGACACCATTATAGAAAGAAATTTAAAACATAAACCAAATTCAATCCAATGAAAATCCTCCAACATACCTCACACATAGTCCATTTTCATTCGCTATCCTAAATACACCTATACCGCAAAATATTGAAATACCTCACTTTGAAAAGTACAATGGTAAAGAATATCCTAATAACCATATTTCAACTTTTACCACCTTGTGTAGTGACTTCATTTTTTAATATGCACTCCTAGTAAAAATCTTTCCTATATCATTGAAATATATGGCCTTGTATTAGTTATGTTCATTGCCAAATAACTGAATTATGTCATTTACATAACTCACTAATGAGTTCCTCTAGCACTTTCAAAAGAATGTTGGACCCCAAGTTACATCAGATAAACTTGGTTGATTGTAAACAAGGAATTAAAGAGAAAATAATAGATTTTATAGGATGATACCAATCTCTTTATTCAAAAATCTCCTATAATATTCCAAATATTGACATTCAAATGGTTTTCATAAGAATCTCACATTTAACTAATATTATAGATAAGATATTATTCATGAAATATCCATCATTCAAGAATTTGTGTACAACCCTTCATGGTTATCAAATGTTGGTTACTCAATATGAAGATACACCTTCATTGACTCCTACTAGTCAATTTGAAGCTATGCCTCAAAATAAAATATCAATAATTTAAAAAAATAAAATCATCAAGTTAAAAAATCCTCAAGCTTGTAATAACATGGAGACACAAGTAATTGTAGCAACCACAACACCATATTAGTTCAAGCCAAGAGATAAGTAATTTTCAAAAAAAAAATATTCTCTCCATGTGATTATGTTGTAGTTTCTAAAAAATAACACATGATTTAACTTCCTCCAATCAGACCTTTGATACAAATAAACCATTACTACCAAAATTTAATATAAAATCCTTTTGTCAATATCATTATACACCTAGAAACAATATGGAAAGATGCATGCATCTTAAGCACCAAGTGCAAGACCTCATCATTTCTATTCAAATCTTGTTGGCTAGTGCCAATGAAAAAAGGAAACAAATCAATTTCGCTTCCTAATAAAATCTTGAAAATATTTACAAATTCATTTCCAAGTGATTCATAAAATTTTGTCCAATATAGTTATAATGAAGAAGATGATAATGATCTATTCAATGTTGTAAACATGATAGAAGTTCAACTAGGTTGTAAGGGTCAATCCAATATTTTTCTAGGCATTGCTTCACACAAATTGATGAGGGTACTCCCCTTACAATCTAAAACTCGCAAAAACAACAGATAATGGCACAAACAAGATGCAAGAAGGAAAGGAAATATTTTCTATTATCACTGAAATGAAAATTAAATTACAAGATTATATTTTCCATCACATGGGCTTTCTGATTACATAAATCTGCAAATCTACAAATCGGAGCCATCAACTACACTGCTTTGGCCTCTTTATGTAGCCCCCCTTTCACATAATTTATTTGGAAGGTGTAAATGCCCTAGAATCTTCTAGAAAGTGTAACTTCCTCAAGAAGATATTTTGAAATTTTATTAATTTCAGTAGTACTTCATAGGGTCATAACTTTTGATCTGATCATTGGATTTCCTATTATAATACCTTTTCTGAAAGCTCTCGAGAAATATTTCGCCTAAACCACTCTCATTTTCCACTAGTTTTCAGGCCCATCTGGAGCCTCTAAGTGCCTCAAAATTGACTCCAAAGGTTTTACTAGGATTTTTGAAAATTGAAATTTTAATCTCTAAAATGACAAATGGTATTGAAGTGTTTTCTTTACCAATGTTGGCTTCAATTTACCATTTTGGAGGTTTGTGTAAGATTTCGTGTCCAACCATGTGCATAAATGCAAAATTACTAAAATAATAACCCTACTAAATTTAGCCCTTATTGAAAAGAAACAACTTTTTTTTTTCGGTGATGCAAGATTGCTCTTACACCTTGGATGCTCCTGCATCAGACACCTAGGGTAATTTGAAAAAGTGACCCTGTCACTTCTCAGGAGTTAGAGGGGAACCAAGAAGGTTAACCTTAGACTTAGATAACCATGAAGAATCTTCAACAAGCCTTCCTCTCCATTTCACCAAGTACTCTACATATATCCTGTTTCTCATGCTTCTTCCCACATGGCTATCCAAAATATACTATATCTCCCCCTTTTCTAAAGTAGGTGCTGGAATATTCGACCATGCCTCTATTAATTCTTCATTGATTCCTCCCTCATGATATTTTGTTAAATATGAGAGGTTAAACATAGGTGAAATATGAATTCCATCAGGCAACTGTACCTCATATGCATTTCCCGAATCATGTTTCTTTAGGATCTTGCATGGTCTAAAATCCTTCATCTTCAACTTGTTGTATGTACCAACTGGAAACCTTTCCTTTCACAAATGAACCATGACTTCATCTCCCATCTGGAAGTCCTTATACCTCCCTTTTTAATCTTCCTTAGCCTTATATTGAGAGTTCATCTTATTGATATTCTTCTTCACCTCCTCATACAAATTCTTCAAGTGCTCAACAAAATCTTTAGCCTCAACACTACTCTTCTCTCTTTTATCCATCTTTCTCAATTCAAAGAATTCCTCAGACTACTCCCATATGCAATATGGAATGTTGATTTACCAATGCTCTTGTTGATAGAATCGTTATAAGAAAATTCTACCTATGGTAAAACTAAATCCCATCCCTTTTGTTTATCTCCCACTAAGCACCTTAGCAGGTTTCCCAAACTCCTATTGACCACCTTTGTTTGTCCATCAGCCTGTGGATGGTGTGCAAAACTAAACTTCAAATCTGTCTTCAACTTCTTCCATAATGTTCTTTAGAAATAACCAAGAAATTTGGTATCTCTATCTAAAACTATACTCTTTGGTAGACCATGTAGTCTCGCCACCTCTCTGAAAAACAAATCTGGAATATGAACAACATCACTAGTCTTTGAAAATCTATCCACCACCACAAATATGTAATCATGCCCTCTTTGTGCCCACAACAATCCAAGGACAAAATTATACTAATATCCTCCCATGGCCTCTCAAGTATAGGTAATGGTTGATACAATCCAGTATTCTGACTTGTTCCTTTTGCCATCCGACATACTGTGCAACTTTGTACAAACTTCTTCACATCATGCTGTAATTGCACGTCCAGTAATAATTCTCACTAACAAGAGAAATGGTCTTATCTCGACTGAAATGCCTAGCCAATCCTCCACTATTCTTCTCCTTGATTAGATTGTCTCTCATAGAGCTCCCTAGAATGCACAATTGGTTTCCTCTAAACAAAATACCATCTTGGATTAAGAAATTCAACCATCTTGTCCTATTCAATGTAACAAGTTCCAAACAAGCCTTGCAAGCTTCTACAAAGTCTAGATCTTCTGGGTACATAATCTTGAGTTCATTGAACCCAACAACCTCTATATTCATCTCTATCAACAAATTTTTCCTTCTATTTAAGGCATCTGCTACTCTATTTGACCTTCCACTCCTATGCTTCAAAACAAAAGTATAACTCTGCAAAAAATCAACCCATTTTAAGTGCCTTTGATTTAGCTTTCCTTGACTATTGAGATACTACAAAGCTTGGTGATCAGTATATAAAAAAAATTCTTTTGGCAACAAATAGTGTCTCCATTTCTTCAAAGCCTGAACTATAGAATAAAACTCCTAATCATAGACAAAATATTTCTTCTTAGCATCATTCAACTTCTCACTAAAATAGGCAATAGGCTTACCTTCTTGACTCAAAACAACTCCTATGGGAGTGTCACTAGCATCACAATCTACCTGAAAGACCTTATTGAAATATGGAAGTGCCAAAACAAGTTGCTCAGTGACTTTCTTCTTCCACATATCAAAACTTTTGGCTGCTCCTATAGTCCACTTAAACTCTTTTCTATCTCCTCTCATTGCCTCAGTTAGAGGTGCACAAATACTATTGAAATTCTTAATAAACTTTATGTAAAAACTTGCTAGACCATGAAATGATCTTACCTTTGTAACACTCCTCAGAGTAGGCCATTCAATGATAGCTCTCACCTTCTCTAGATCCATTTTAAGACCCTCTACCGAGACAACAAATCCCAGATACACCAATTCTCTCTTCACAAAGCTACATTTCTTCAAATTAATCAACAACTTCTCCTCCCTTAGCTTCTCAAAAACCTTTCTGATATGCATCAAATGCTCCTCCAGTGTCTTGCTAAAAATTAAAATGTCATCCAAATAAACAATAAAAAATTTACCCAAAAACTCTTTCAATACCTCATTCATGAGCCACATGAAGGTGCTCGGTGCAGGGAAAACTTTAGTGGTGAACGCCAATTGCCGAATATTTGAAATTGGGACCTCCAAAAATGGTGAATAATACAAGCTAGAAAGGATGTTGATCGCCAAGTTTTTACTAAAAAATAGATTTGTCTCGATTAATTCGCCTATGCATTATCTTTTAAACAATGCGTCATTGGAATTGATTCACCAGTAGTTTATACTACAATTAAAAATACTAATTATATTCGCCAATAATATTATATTCCTTCAATTAATTCTTGGGAAATATCACAACTAATAATAAATTACAATTTAATTTTAGGGATGTTTTAGCCTTAAATAGAGCTTTTATTTATCACCATCGATTAGCTTTTTAATTGAATGGCTACAGTTCATTCCATGACCTATATGCATGTACCTTTAAAAAGGCTTGTTGAGGCCTAGAATTTGTTTTGGTCCACATGATTAGATTTAATCATGTGGCCCAAAACAAATTTTGGGCATCAACAAACCTTTTAAAATCCACGTGCATATATATGTCACGAAATCAACTGCTGCCATCCGCTTAAAAAGTTGATTGATGGTAACAATTTAACTTTTCATTTAGTCTTATTTTTAAAGTGATATTTTTTTAAAAATACTTAATATGTGTGTGTTCTAATGCATTTTCAATAGTGAATTTGTGCTTGGTGGTGAGGGGTCATTGTCCCTGAACCTTGTGAGGGGGTGTTGCCCCCTCGACCCCCACAAAATGGCTCTGCCTCCTTGACCCCACCGGTGGCAATCGTCCCTAGCCTCCTACTTCAATATTAAAAAAACAAAAAAAAGGGGGAACTACACTAACCAACTATGCAAATTTTTAAAGGAGAGATTTTCCATTGTAATTAATCGTTTTAATGATTATTTACTAGGATTCACCACTGTAATTATTATTTTTACCAATTATTCATTAAGATTCACTAGGATTTTATAATTTATTTAATAATGTGCATAAGCTTCGCCAGGGAAAATTAATATATTTTTTCAAATAAAATGAAAGATTCACCAAGATTTTACACCTTCACTGAGGGGGGGATTTCTTAACGTTATCCTTTCCTTGGTGCATTGGTTAGCCCAAAGGGCATGACTAACCACTCGTACAACCCCTCTTTGGTCTTGAATGTTGTCTTCCATTCATCTCCTTCTCTAATCCTAATCTGGTGATAACCACTCTTCAAATCTATCTTCGTGAAGTATTCAGCTCCACTCAAACAATGCATCATGTCATCCATCCTTAGCAAGGGAAATCTATACTTGATGGTGATCTTATTGATGGCTTTGGAATTTGTACACATCTCCCATTCCCCATCGTTATTTGGTTCTAGTACTATAGGTAATGCACATGGACTCAAACTCTCTCTGGTCAATCCCTTCTGCAACAACTCTTGCACTTATCTATTCAACTCTTCACTCTCTACTGGATTCATATGATGAGCTGCCTTATTTGGAAAAATGGCTCTAGGAATCAAGTCCATCGGATGACTAATCTTTCTTAATAGAGACAAACCTTTAGGTACGTTATCAGAAATAATAGCTTGAAACTCATTCAAAAAATTTGAAACCTCTATAGGTACCTCATTAGTATCTTCTTTATCAACTCTAGGAATCAATGAAAAACACATATGCTAATGCATCATACCTTCTAAGAACTTTCTTCCATCAACCAAACAAATTCTTGCATTACTGCATACCTTTTCCTCTACCTCTTTCAAGGGCTTCAACTTATGACGAACTCCATCCTTTGTCAAAGAATAGGTGTTGGCATGTCCATCATGTATTACTCATTGATCTAACTACCATGGTCTACCTAACAACATATGACAAATGTCCATAGGCATAATATCACACAATACCTCAACATGGTAATTTCCAATCTTGAACTTTACTAGACATTATTCATTTACCAAAGCCTTATGGTCCTTCTACAACCAAGCAATCCGATATGGATTGAGATGCCTTCTTCTCTCCAACTGCAACTTACTAGCTATCTCTTCTAAAACAAGGTTATTGGTACTACCTCCATCAATAACAATATTACGAAATTTACCTTCATACTTTCATCTAGTGTGAAATAAATTCTTCCTTTGAGTTGGCTCTTTCTCCTCATTTAGCAAGGATCTTCTAGTAACAAGAACCTCTCCTCTTTCTGCATCATCAAAATGTGAAGACTCAACATCTTCATCTACATGTTCAACTTGTGCATTACCCTCATGTCTTCTATTTGTACTTCCTTGATGCTGAGGAGACTCATATGCCCTATGCCCTTCATCTCCACACTGGAAACAGGTTCCATGAAAGCCTCCTCTCCCTGATCCTCGTCTAGAGCTTCCTTTTCCTCTTTGGTCTCCATTATTCTAATCATGAGGACGATATGTGTTATCTCCTTTCTAGTTCTGGCTACTACTAGATCCTGTGCCCTTCTTTTGATCTTCATTTTGACCTCCATATGACTGTCCACTAGTCCTTCAATCGTGACCTCCACCTCTTTGCTTACTTTCAAATCTTCTATTCAACTTCTCTTCTACTTTCAAAGAAATCTGATACACATCTTTAATGTTAGACATTCTTACCAGAGTTAGCTCTTCTTGAATGCTTGGATTCAACCCATTTATGTAACAGGTAACTTTCTCCTTGTTGGCCTTAGAATGACCTATTTTGATCAGGACTCGGTAGAATTATTTTTCATACTCCTTAATAGACTTTCCTGCTTATTTCAACCCTTCCATCTTCCTCAAAAAATCCAACTCATAGTCCCCAAGAATTAACTGTCTTTTCAATTTTTCCACCATCTGATCTCATCTTGTTATTTTCTCTTTTCCTCTTCTATTTCTTTCCACCATATGTTAGCATGGCCTTTCCATTTGGCCTTTGTAAATTTGACCCTATTTGGTTTTTCTATTTCCCGATACTCAAAATACTCTTCCATGTCATTGATCTAATCGATCAGCTCCTCTGGATTTAGGTTTCCAAAAAAAATAGAAACTTTTATCTTTGATCTCTTTCCAATCTTGGAAATGGCACTAATCAGTTTGACTTCTCCAAGATCGATTACATCTTGTGCTTCCTCCTCGAATGACTCCTCATCTTCAGCCTCATCCTCACTTTCATCTCTTCTGGCATTAGCTCCCCTATGCAACTCCTCTTGTAGTGCTTGAACTTGTTGGTGGGTTCTAAAACCCTCTTATGTTACCCCAACATTTCTTCCACCATGGTTTCTTCATGGATGCATCTTTTCTCACAAACCCACAACCACAAGTCATGGTGCAAACTGCCTCACATTCGGCGATCTGTTTACACACTCAAGAAAAACTACTCAGATACCACTTGATGAGGGTTCTCCCCTTACAATCTAAAACACATAAAAACAACAAATAATGGCACAAAAAAAATGCAAGAAGGAAAGGAAATATTTTCTATTATCATTGAAAGGAAAATGAAATTGCAACATTATATTTGCTATCACATGGGCTTTCTGATTACATAAATTTGCAAATCTATAAATCAGAGCCACCAACTATGCTGCTTTGGCCTCTTTCTATAGCCCCCATTTCACATCATTTATTTGGAAGGTGTAACCACCCTAGAATCTTCTGGAAATTGTAACTTCCTCAAGAAAATATTTTGAAATTTTATTAATTTTGGTAGCACAACTTCACGGGGTCATAAATTTTGATCATACTGTTAGATTTCCTATTAACCTTTTCAAAAAGATCTCAAGAAATATTTTCCCTGAAAGTGGGGCCTAATGGTAAATCACGTTTGTTTTCCGCCAGTCAGGCCCATCCAAAGCCTCTAAGTGCCTCAAAATTGACTCTGAAGATTTTAGTAGGAATTTTGAAAATTGAAATTTCAATCTCTCAAATGACAAATGGTATTGAAGTGATTTCTTTTCCATTGGCTTCAATTTACCATTCTGGAGATTTTTGTAAGATTTCGTGTCCAACTGTGCATAAATGCAAGCTTACTAAAATAATAACCCTACCAAATTTAGCCCTTATTGAAAAGAAACAACATTTTTTTTGGGTGATGCAAGATTTCTCTTACACCATCGATGCTCATGCATCACAAATTGATGCTTCTATAGCTGCACCTCGTGGTCTTCTTTATATCACTAGTATATTTAATGATAAACCCACGAGGGGAATACTTATTGATCCCATTTCTGAAGTAAACATGAACACTAAACACTTCTTATATGCACGTGAACTCTATAAAGAAAATTATGAATAATAAAAAACAATTATTAAAGGACCATGATGGTTATGTATTGCCTTGCCATGGAACCCAGAGAAAAACTCACAATTTAACTAAATAACTAAATTATTTTTTTTATTTTTTTTATTTTTAAACATCCAACTACAATATAAGTACAAAGTAAACATTTCACAAATTTTCTCAAGGTTCTGTGGTGGCTAAATTTTGCAACATGTTAGTATATTATGTAAATCAAACTAACATGGCAAAATCCAACAAACCCTATGAAATATTGCTCCATACTAGATATGCTAAATTAAGACATTTAAACAACTAGAAATACCAAATGAAATGATTTTAAAGCACAAATAACATGAAGCAAATCTATCCCATATTGGATTGGTGCAACTTAGTGTTGTAGGAAGTTGCCCTTTCCCAATCCTTGATAAGCTTAGTGAGATAGACAATGAGATGCTTGAACTCAAGTTGCCTATAGTGTAGATGCTTGGATATGTGGCTATTGTGTTGTTTGAAGGAGAGAAGCCTTCAACTTATAGTTGATCTTGAAGAGAGGAGAGGCCAAATTGATGAATGTGGGATCATTCATGGGCCAATGACAAGATGCCACTTGTCAAGGTATGAGAGGGTGAGGAATGTGCAAGTTTTGGCAAATGTGCCAATTTCAAATTTGAATTTGAATGACTTGACATGTTTTGGGGGGATGAAAGGTGCAATAAATGCTATGTTGACTTGTGCAAATAGCATTTAAAACCTTGTTGGAAGGGACAAGTCCCTTTTTGGGGGGAAGATTCAAATTGGAAGAATATTCCATTTTGATTCCATTTTGAATGTAATTAGAAGAAATAATAAATCAAATAAATGATTTATTGGTGCAAGTGGGTGGGTTAGTTAGGAGTTTAGATTTGACTCTAGTTGAGTCAAAAGTTGGAGAATGATAATCATGATTAGAAGTTAATTAATTTAGATTAATTAACTTAGGGAGTTTTAGGGATTTGAAATTTGATTAAATCAATTTGATTTATTAAATCAAATGAGAAGAACATAAGGATTAAATAATTTGATTTATTTAATGAACCTTAGGAAATTAATCAATAAATATTTTAATTGATTAATAGAAGAAATGAATGTTAATTTGTTAGTTTTGCATGTCTACAGGTTCCACAACAATGCTACTTAAACATTAATAAGAACATCACATCATAAAACCATATACATAAAACATACGGATATATCATATCGTTGATGAATAATCCCATTTCATAATCATACAATGTAAAGTTACATATTCAAGATACATCATGCGAGATTATAAAAAATATTGATACATCAAAATCATAGTACATAATAGTCTCATATAATCATTTGGAGTGTACACAATATAGATGACGATCATACAGAACTGCCAACCTTGTCCAAGAGCATGCTCAATTTCCAACTCATCGAACAATGGAACATTAGAAACCTGCCAAGAGAACAATGTAAACGCGTACTGCATCACTTGCAAGGGGGCCCAAATGGAGGATAGATCACATTCGTCCCAACCATGTGGTACTCAAAAGTCCACCCCCCATGCTAGGAGATAATATCAGGTCCACAAGCCAAAAAAACATACAAGAAGATAAAAAATAACATCACGTGGCTGACAATCACATAATGACATAACGATATCTAAACCACATGATAACAAACAAACTCTTAGAGGCAACATCAAGGAAAATAGTAACTCTACATAAGATTCCATGTAATATGTATTAGGATAAGAGTGTCATCACATAGTTGCTTTAGGTTACCCTCATGAACCTTACTATATTACCAACCCTCATACTAAGTTACCCTGGAAATCTCTATCGATTCTCGACCACTAAACAAACTCATGTGGAATTGAATTACTTTTTGAAAGGACAATGTAAACAACCATGTCATTCCAGGCCATCTCAACCTACCCTTAATCTTTACAAGAATTGAGGTATAAGGCAAGGCATCAAATTATCTGAAATAATTATGAACGCCACCCAACCCCCAGTATATTTATTAAGGTTTTCATTAAATTACAAACTCCCGATAGGTTACTTTGGTTACCTCTTAGGGTTTTGGCCCCTATGGAAAGCCACTCTCCCTAATTACATAACTCAATATCAAGTACAAAGGATAGCCATTATCCATGTCAAATAAAACCATGAACGAACACATCTCAACCATGACATAGACCATCTAACTTTCAAAACACCTCCAAGGTAAAAACAATCTTGCATGGCTATGTCTCGAATTAGATTATTGCAATTGAACAATAAAGTACAATCATATTAAATTTTACATCACAAACTACTTTTCCTAGCCTCTCGAATATTTCTAATGTTCACTTCCCAAGATGGTTTAAACATGAACCAAAATCCACTTTTCATTTCCAATTACCTCCATTCACTTGTTTCTCAAAAACAATCCAAACAATAACAAAAGAGTAGATATAAGATTGCATATACGAGACACTTAAATCAAGTTACTAAATGATCAACATATATATATATATATATATAGACATCCATATGAATATATATAGATATATCCATAGATATCGAACCCTAACATTAACATATATAAACAAAAGCCCTAACCTTAATACTTATACAAATCCAATCACCAATCCACAAGGGTTTACAACATCCATCAAATCTTATGGATCTAAAAGATCATAGAAAGTAGCACATAGACATAATTTAAATGTCTAATTGATTTTGTTTTAATTTAGCAATAAATCTATATTTATACTTTATTAGGAATGAAGTAAATTCTTTTATTTAATTATATAAAATATACATTGATTTAAATAATACTAAGTCATCAATGATTGTATTTCCTAGGAATATTATAATATGATCTCATTTTAGGCATACCACCGCTAATGCATTCCATCGATATAATAACTACTAACCTTAAATATCAAATGGTTATAGCTCGGCTATCTTATATATGATCTACCAAGCTTAACTTTCAATATAAATTCTTTCAAGTAATGGATTTTTATCTAACAAATAAATTTATATAAATATTATAACCTCACCAATAACTATTGAGAACGATTCACTATATGAAAGAAAATATTATCTTGTGATTAATGATTTCAGTACAAAAATAACTAGTTGACTATAAGAATCTCCACATTATCAATTTTTTTTAAATACTCATGCATTGTCATTGAAATCCCATCGATATAAGTGCTCCTGGATACGGGTCTAAGTAAATTTGCATGCATACTTTATATAGGCATCAAACAAGCAAACCCACTTGAGCACCTAAGCGACAGCGCCATGAGGCTGATAAAAAGATAAGGTTAATGAGGCATTCAAGCCAAGTGCTATCTTTAAGATTATGTCGCCTTTGTGACAAGTCGTGAGTTCCTCCTGAAGTAACTATTTCAGATGTGTAAACCCAAATGAACTCAACCTTCTAGGCCATTCGAAAATAATTTGAGACCCATCTACAAGAAGAATGCCAACTACATGCATCACTGATTACGAGATAAACACAAAACCAACAACAGTGGTCGTGGTGCTACTACAGATCCGACTAATTGAAATTGAAGTACACCACAGTGTTAAAGAAAAGACAATTGTCAAGTGGTTTAAAATGTACAACCATTAACTTGGCTCAACAGGAAGAGGAGCGACGACCCGCACGATAGAGGAAATTCATATGAAAAGATATCGATACTTCAAAGATTTATGCACATCAACCATGTGTTACAAGTGGATAGATCCCATTGATGATCTGTAGTAGAGGAAGAGTCTAAGATGGCCGCAGATAAGGAAAAGAGAGGGGACACGCTAGCATAGATGAGTTACTTTGTCAATCAAAATATTTAGGGGAGAAGGTATACATTTATATATATCGATACACACACATTACAATCACTGGATATCTATTAATAGATATCACGATTGATTAACAAAGAGTAAACTTATTATTCACTGTACTAATATAAATGGATAAATTTTTGATAACCATAACATAAGCGTTGGTAAACAGAACCCAACAAAGATTCTTTTATCCACATTCGGATTTGAACGCAAAGTGGACAACGCCAAAAATTGTGTAGTAATACTTATCAATATAATTACGTTGTATTGAAACTACATCAGAATGAGGTCGTATTCGCATGGACACAACACACACTGAATACATAAACATATACATACATTTCAATCCGCAACCTCAGAGGAAAGTCGACATTTAAGAATAAAAGGCCAACATACAAGATTGCCACTAAGAGGCCGACTAATACCCAAATTAAGGTCCCGTGACAAGAGAAGATTACATACAGATAGTGACGCAAATAGAAAGAAGAACATCAGTTTAAACAAAAGTAAGGAACTTATTTTGAACAACCAATCCACAAAAGCGAACAAGAACAATATAATGGAATCATGCATGTGCGACTGAAATGAATTGGCGATCCAGAAAACATCAAGTCCGATAAATAAATTAAGACATGGAAAAGGCGACGACATCCAAATCATGCCTGCATGCACCAGACTAATGGGGAAACGACAAAGTAAATGGACAGAGCCTTCGTTGAAAGAGATGCAAATACATATAAAATCAAATTGGTTTCATTACAGTCAAGGTACTGAATTGTATAAGGTATCAGTCTCCACCAGGAATGGAAGCCTTATTACTACATACCCCCACCAAAGCGTCGACCCAACAGCTTAAGATTTTAGCATTTTTATTGACAAGGCTAGGTTCAAACAACAACGTGCACAACCATCTTGTACATTGATTTGTAAAATAACAACAGGTTGACATTGTCAATATCACAAGTGGCAAAAGAAGGAATATCAACGATAGTCAAAACAAGGTAAAAAGTATATTTCAACTCGTTGGTATTCGCCAGGGACAATAAAGGCATAAATGATTTGATATAATGCACAAAAGATTCAAACAGATCCAAGAAAATCTGCAAAAAGGTAACTAGCGCTCGCACTTCAACAAGGTGCAATGGTTACGCCAATAGCATGATATACTTTCGCCTTGCATTGAATGGCAGGGGGAGAAATTGTAAGGAAAATTTCAATTGCTTTGTGTAAGACTAATTTTTTTTTGGAGAAGTGAATTGGCAATAACTATTTTATGGCATAGAAGAATTGGAAAGTGAAGAGATTCAATGACACATTAAAAACCATTTTATGACACATGAATTGGTAGATGTAGTGTTTATTCTTTGGACTTCTATAATGGTTTGTACGTATTAAATTTATAGAACTACTATTAGTAGAGTTTTCTTTTGGCAATGTATGAACAAAATTACCTTAAGAAGCTGAATATGCAGAAGTTGTTGATGACGCCAATGACTTTGAATGTTATGTATGTTGCATGCTTGATTTTTTCATGGTCTATAGTTGGTATCTACAAAATAGGAATTTGTATTTAATGTGGAAATGATGATCTTAAAATAGTAGGGAGTGATGTCAAGGGGAAAGGGACAAGAGGTGTGTACCTGCACTTGTTGGGGTCAACTGTTGTAATCGAGCTTCCCCTTCTCTCCTTAAAATTGTGTATGGATTGTTCTACATTTTAGAGTATCTTTCAAAAGTGAACGTTGGCTGGATGCGGAGGCCATCCAATGATTTTACTCTAGAGATAGCTGTAAATGTTAGTCCTTGCCTTTCTGTTTTCCCAATGTTGATTGTTGTTTTTTGTAGTGTTAGGCCTTGGGATTTATGTATGGTAATAGCCCATGCCATTGTGAGTGGGATCTACCTTTGGCTACCCAATGCTATGGGTATTATCGGGATAGTTTTGGGATCAGCTTCATTCCATGGTGGCCCGCTATAATTATCGATCCTTGCTACAACATAAATTGGCATTTCTAGCGGTTTTGATCTAGGGCTATAAATAATCTCTATAACTTCACCTAGTGCTCCATTGACAAGTCCAGCTTGTGTCCATATGTTGGTTGTGAGCATGATGTGCTATCCTCTACAAAGGAGTACATGTTTTCAAGTTGTTCATCAATAGTTACACTATCTGCTCCAGTTCTGGTGCTTGTTGCAGTACTAATTGCAATTGGACAGTTCAACAATTTTAACATTCTTCTATTGTGCATTCTAACTAAATAATATGTAGTGAATAGGTGCATCGAATTGTCGAATTGTTCTTTTTCAGTGGAGGTGAGCTGCCTATTTGTGCGTGTCATTAGGAGTTGCCAATCTTGTTGTGTTGCTTTTGCATTTCATATGTTTTGCAACATTTGACGAAATTGTCTTTGTGTTGGAGTCTCACCTTGTTGACTGAATACTGTTTCTAAGGTGACTATAGTTGTGAACTAGTGCCAAAGTGTTCTTGCAGTTGAGTTTGATGTGTAAATAGGTTTGTCCATCATAGGCAGTAGTTGGGCAAGGTCACCAATCAGGATTATTGAGACCCCACCAAAGTACAGGTCTTGTTGGTGTGGGAAGGCCTCACATAGCCTTGCATCAATTTTCAAGATTAGCTTTGGCCCTATGAAGCTCATCTCATCAATCGAAATATATCTTATGTGTTTCATCTCTTCTTGAAATATTGTTAATGCTTGGCCTTGTAATGGGTGCATTTCTTTGATAGGAATCTAGAGCGTTGAATGTATAGTGGATGCATGAATATTAAATGCGGCAACCCCTGTAGGAGCTACAGCAAGCAATTGACTTCTTTGTTCTAGAGTACCACTCTCAAGCGCTTTTCTTATGCGAGCAATCAAGTAGGATTTTCCTGTACCTGTTGTTCCTTGTATGATCATGTGCAATGGTTTATTTGAGTGATGGTTGCTATGGTCAATAATATGTGTGAGTGCTAGTTTTTGTTTCGGCGAAAGGGCATAGTCTGGTACATAAAACTGGCCTAGAGCATGCTCTTCCTGGTTGCATGTTTTTTTCATGCTTATGAATTGTGTAGCACTGTCATGAAGGTCATGTGGCACTGTATGTTGATCTCAACAAGTGGAGCACATACTCATGCATGTGCACTTCCCTAATTCGTGGTTTCATTTGTAGTGCTATTCCATTTGGAAATAGTGTCAGAAATGCCATATCAAACAAACCCTCAGTATTGTATTCATTTATTGGAGATGAGTTTATTTCAGGCCAATCAATAATGTTGTCTATGGCATCCTCAAGATCTAGTGTTTTCTTAATAATTTATAATTCACGACATTTGTTTGGCAATCTGGCCATAAACGATGATGTGTTTACCATGCTACTTGAAATATTGTCTCCATCATAGTCACTTTCCTTACTTGGAACCACTATGTCTTCATTAGTTTCAATTATGTGGAGCATATTTGATATGTTTGTTCTTGCTTCTAGAAATTGCTCCAAGTGGTCAAAATTTATTGCAACATCTTTATAGTATGGGTCATATTTGAGTTTGTATTGCAATGCATCTCTGATATGGCTTCTACTTACATAACAATCATAGTAGTGTCCTTATGTATGGAGTCTTCGTACTATGAGCATGTCCAAGTCTTGTATTCTTCGTGGAAGAACTTGTGCAATTTGATTTATATCTTGTGGGAAGCAAATTGTGTGTCCGCTATATTTATATTGGCCTCCAAGAGTGCGAGTTACTTGTCAGACTGGGTTGACTCTGGCAATGAGCATTTCTTCAACTTGGGTTAGTCTTTTCAAGACTGTAGGTTGTTCTCCTAGGTCCATGTTGTTGACTGCAGAGAATCGAGGTATGCCTCTCTTGGCAAGGCATCTTTTACAAGTAGGATAAGTATCAGATGAATGGAAGAGCATGCCTGGGTAACATTCCTTACATACAGTGCATGTTTTTTGATTGGAAAGGGCATCTATTCTTTGTCGAAATCTTGACAGTGCTCCCATGAAGTTAGCATTGTTGTTGAATGGTGCTCCATGTTCCATGTATTGTTGTGTTTTCATATCTTGAAATTGCGATGTTTGTTTTTGTTGACCATAGTAATGTTCACTTCCCTCACAATGTTGTTGCCGGTGGGCTTCTGTTTCCTATGGGGTGGTTTGACTTTGTTGCAATCTTCTTATGTGCCTTCGAGTAGCTATCTCCTCTTTATGGCGAGCATAGTAAACCCGATTTCTTTCTCGTCTTAGTTGTCTTTGGATCTCTGTTCAGTGCGGGCCGGCTACACTATTGCGTAGGGAGGAGTCTGCCATTTATGGGTCTGGAAATGTTAAGGCAAATTAATAACATAGTGCATTGTAAAGGCAATAAATAAGTAGGTATTACATAAATTTGACATGAATGAAGCTAGCAATGTTTGAGGAAGTGTAATGTACACATTTATAAATGCAAAGACATATTTACATACTAGTATCGGTATTGTATTCCAGTGTACCCATCACATTTTCTATACAAGGAATAAAGGAACACCAATGTAACCAAAGAGATGACAAAGATGCATTGTAATTGTAATTGTAACCATGGAACACAAGCAGATGGAAGAAGTCTAGTGTGCATATGTCGATGCAAAAGAAAACATATACATATATTATTTTAGCATTCAAAAAATAGCTATATAGAACATGATTGTTTTTGGCACATATTTTACACATTATGTCATCATTTACATATTTTTCTCTAGTCTAAGAGATTTACATACTACACTTGTAATGAGGACATTGTAGGTATATTAGGGCTCATAGTATTCTTAAGAAGTTTCAATGCTTTGAGCCTACATATCTAGTGTGTTGGCACAATCCACAAAGGGAGCATCCTTTTCATGACTCATTTCCAATATAGTCTTGACCAAGAAGCTACTTTTTGCAGTGTAATCCAGTTGTTCCACCTTTGCAATGGTTGCTTGCAAACGTTGTTCACCATTGTACATGTCAACATTACAATGGATTGTGAAAAGGTATTGCTTGAGAAGAAATTTACATACTAAACATGTAAGGAGATCATGGCAGGTATACTTCGATATCTACTGTGTCGACACAGTCCACAGAGGGAGCAGCCTTTCCATGACACAAATTTTGGATAGTCTTGACCAACAAGGTACTTTCTGCAGTGTAATCCAGTTGTTCGACCTTGCCAATAGTTACTTTCAAACGTTGTTCACCATTGTACATGTCAACATTACAACGGATTGTGAAAAGGTATTTCTTGTTCAATACATCTCTAATCACTGCTTCGATAGTTTGGTCAACAGTTTGATCAAATTGTAGGTTGTATAGTTTGTCTGCATGCATGCCCAGTAGGTTTGTTGCTCCTTCATCAAATACGACCGCCCATATCATATCTGTGTGGTCCTGCAACTTGACTTGGAGTATATACCTATAGTCACAGTTGGCAAGTATTGCATTACATTTTGCACAAAACCACTTTCCATCATCTGTTTGGGATAGCCTTTTCTTGCAAGGCTTGTTGTTTGCTCGAGAAGGGCAAGCTGGATAGCAGAATGAGTCCATTTTTATGAAGTGTGTTGTTGCCAATACCATGCATTGTAGAGGTTGTGTTGTATTTAGAGCTTCTTGATGCATGTCACTAATCGTCAATCTTCTAGGAAGTGGAGATGTCCATAGGGAGTTAGTAGATGAATACTGGATTCCAATGTCATTTTCTTTGAACCAAGTTTTAATTTGCTCTGCCTCCTTTATTTCAGGGTTTATCCATATTTTTGTACTGGAAGAGGTGTTAATCACCTTGCCATTGAATTCAGAGAGATGCCCATTTCTAATAGCGACAATTGTTGATTCATGTAGGAGGTATTTCTCTTGGAGCTGTGAACCCTCTTTTTCAGTTGATGATCCCCATAAAGTAAGATCTATAGTTGTGTTGGTCATGTCCACTATCGTTATAGTATGCTTTGTAACCTCTGTCCCATTCCTTCTTTTGATTGTGGAGCATGGTTGAACACAAATGACTATTCCAATGGCATCAATGTTCGAGCAAGTCCTTTTGCTTAAAATTTCATTGAGTGGTGTGAATGAGTAATGGTCTTTCGAGATGGATTGGTCATTTGCATAAAGGGAAATCTTTGAATCAGCCTGTAGCGAAATTTCCAGCTCACTATTAAGCTTGTTATATAGTCTATTAGCAGGACATATTGATCCTCCAGATAATGTGTATGTTGCTTTGGCGGTGATTTTTTCGTTGTGGATGGTTGTTGCTTCATTAAAACACATCACACGTGTCTCTATTCCTTCACAATCTATAATATCGAAGGTAAGGAGGTGACCACTTCCTTTGTTTGTGTTGTAGGTGTCTATTTCATTCTTTATAGTTACACGACCTTTGATGGTCCACCTTGGTTGGAATGGGTTCAAGTTTTTGATAGGGGTGATCACCAATGGGGCGTCTTTTCCTTGGTTTGGATTGATACCAAATAGCAGACGTTTGGGGGCTAACCTTCTAGGAAGGCAAGAGTTATTTGAAGTTGAAGGTGAACCAAAGGATTCTTTTGTTGATTGACAACTTGTTCAGGAACTTCTGGACATAGGAAGACTAGGTCGCCAACTATAGCGTGCGTTGTCAGAACAATGTCAAGGTCGACAATAACAACCCACCTAAATAATTATCACAAGAGTAAGTATAAGCAACAGTATGTAAGTGGAATGTAAGGCTAATTTATTTTATTTAAAAGAGTAATGAATATACAATCATACCATGTGCTAGTTGTTCGGGGGCAACTGTAACGTTTTAGGTGTACTATGGAGCGAGGCAGGAGCTCGCTAGAATCTATACTGTCATTTTACCTGGATGGCAATGATGCCTTGTGCTTGTGCACACTATCGGAGATGTCTACCCTATATCATTTGCTATGCACGTGTTTTGTTCCAAAACTTGAGATTGCTATGACTTGGACATGGGGTGCCAAAGCCACATCTCCTTCATGCATCAATCTGATTGCATCCGCGGTTAATAAGCTTTCCATGGTGCGGTTGGAGCAGGAAACCCTACAAAAGTGTATTGGATATAAGGAATTGTGGGGTAAAATCGTGTCAACATACACCAAACAGTTGCAAGATATAGTAGAGTAAGGCAATTAAATTTTGAACGCTATTTATTAACCTCCAGTTCATTGTGGGAAGTGAACAAAAGAAATTAGGTACTTTATATGTAATTCATTTTGGGCTATACTCATTTTGAGCAATTGTGTACATGACATCTGTATAGTGTTTATTTTTGTAGTTGGAAGGTACATTTATACACTTTTGATTATAATAGGTGAAAGGTAGAGGAAATTCAACGCATAGGAAAATAGACTTAGAAATATCTAACAAAATATTATATTTTCTTTTTTACGATTTTTTTACAATGGGAGGGACAAGAAAACGAAGTAGTAGATAAGGAGTTGTACATTCTTCCCACCATAGCATATCTTGTGGTAGACTATACAAAGGATATTGCAACCTACCAAGCAAGCGAAAAATAAGGTATTCGATGACCATAATTAGGTGTTTTCATTTTGTACGATGGCTTGAGTTCACTTCAAAAGGGAAAGCATCCTTCCCAACTCGCAAAAAATAAGTAGCAATTTAGAGCGAGCTATTTACAATCTATTGTATGTCTGAAAGGAGCTTTAGGAAATCTTCCTTAAGCCTAGCTAAATTTCCCATGTTGTAAAGTGCATCATATTTTAATGCTCGAAGGAAATCACAGTACGCATCCAAAACAATAGATGTTGTACGAAATTTTTGGACCACCTGTTGCACCATTTCGATGTCATGGTTTTGCATGTGGCATGCATCATCACATGTCTACTTAGCATCTTCAATAGTGTCGTGACAGCCTCGCACAATGTTCTCTGCAAGAACTGCAATATTACTCTAGTACATCCCACCCCAATTAACCGAAGCTGACTCTGATGGCGACAAAGAGGAAAAATCAGGCTTTGGTCCTATAACATCAACCTGAGAGGAGCTGCTGGAGATGGTGATAATATCTGCGGGTGGGTGGACGTTTTCCATTTCCTGTTGACTTATTTTGATATGAGTTAGTTATTATACTTTTAATATAAGAATGTAGGACTTTTAAAGTATAATATTTGATTATTTTACCATAACTAACAATATTCCTCGTGTTATATGTCGTACCATTTTTTTTGTAAGTGAGAAATATCAACTTCCTCTATACACCCAAATTTTTATTTAATAAGTTTATTTCTTATAAGAAAAGTTGAAATTGATCAGATTAAAATTCAACATTAAACAAATGCATATCTTTTCTTAAGTATTCATTTTAAAAACTAAATTACTTAAATGACCAAGCAAATTTTTGGAAGCATATAAGACCTAAATTATATATATATATTCTAAAGATTTTTCCAGATTGGATAGTACTGAAATCACAATTTAAAAATGTTTGACGAAAACTACGACAAACTGAAATTTAAAGCCTTTAAAAAAAATAGTAAACAGTACTAATTGGATTCTACAATTTCATCTCATCCAATATATCTGAAATAGTCCAACAAACACCTGTATTATTAAATTTTGAGAATTTTCTATGACCATTCTTTAATTAAAGTAGCATAAGATTCTATTGTTTAAAATCTCTTTTTTTATATAATGAAATCTTAAATTTTGATTCAAAAAATATAAACAATATGACAATGATTTAAATTTAAATTGACGCATTAATCAAATATTTCAAATTTAATATGACAAACTATTGTTCCAAAAGATAGATATGATACTTTCTATTAAAGAAAAACAATATTTTATGATAACACTAACTAATTAATAAAAAGCAATTTATTGTCGAATGCCAGATCAAGATCTCAACTGACTAAATTATTTTTTCTATGATTAAAGTATACTATGTTTAGAAACCCACCTACAATATTAATTGACCAACTCTCCAATAGGAATTGCCAAGGGATTAAATTCATAATAATGTGAGTGTCAAAATTTTAAGAGCGTTTGCCTAATGGCATTCTAAGAAAAAGAGGAGTATATCTATCAAGTTTAAAGAAACCAGAATAGTTCTATTTGGCAAATAGATTGTAACTCTAATTAAAGCTTTTATAGAAATCTTTAACATAGGTAAATTAAAAAATCGATAAATAAATCAAAAATTTGATCACAGATATTTAAATAAATTAAAAGATCATAGAAATAAATAAATAAAATTGAAAGATTGAATAAATAAAAAGATTTAATCACAAATAGAAATGAAAGATAAATGAGAGATTTCATGGAAAAGATAAAGCAATGAAAGCAGATGATAAAAACAAAATCCAAATTATATCAGGGGTAAATTGAGAATTTGATAATGATGGGAATCTCATATTTACGGGATAATCTGTGCATTTATTTTGGGGGTACGACATCAGTGCAACTCTGTTGCCCGGTCTCCTCTCAGTGCCATTTGAGTTTTTCAGATTTCGAATTAAGGACCCATAGCACCGCAATCCCAAATATTCAATTGATTTAAATGTGAATGCAATTGTTAGATTCGTATTGGTGAAAATTTATCAATGCGCGACACCAAGATAATGACAACTCTACATTTAAAGAATGATATAGAAATACTGCTGCAGCTTATCTTTGTTTTCATTTTCTATTTCATTTGTGCTCTGTTTTTCTCCTCTGCCTCTCCCCTTCAAGAAGGAGACTTTTGTTAAACCATAAAATTGATGTAACTCTAATTAAAGCTTTTATAGTGAAACTCATCTACACCAGAACAGATGTAATTGTGTAGAATATAATTTAAAACATTCCTATTTCATACCCAATAATGAATTCTTACTGAGGTCTTTGAATATAATTATTAGAGAGGGTGCCTTTTTTTTCACGGTATGTTGACATTTTCGCCAGCAGTAGAAAGTTTACAAAGACATTTGTCCTCCCCAGCTACCATACGTGGCACCACCCAAAACATGGACTCTTCAAGGGTTAACTGCTCACACGCAAATGAAGAGGCCTCATTAGACTATGGAGGCAACTACGATGAAATGCCATCATTGGAGGGTATGCACGAAATGGATTTGCTGAGAAGGGTTTGGAAACTTCCAAGCACATGCACTCGGCAGGGGCAACATCGAAAGCTCAAAAGAACCCTAAGCCTGTGGAGGCAGAAACGGTGAGATCGCAGGGTATGGACACAATGGATTTGCTGAGAAGGCTTTTGAAATTTTCAAGCAAATGCATTTTGACAGGGGTAATTTAACATGTAACCACCATGGCTATCATTTTGAAATGTTTTGTGTTTTCAATGTAGACTTAGAAGAATTCATTCAGTTTTTCTGATTATAGTGTTGTATACTTACTTGATGCAATATGAACTGTGAGTTACTATGAATCAGCAACACTCACCGATGGAAAAAAAACAAGGAGCTGCAAATGCAAATTTCTCTATTAGAGACTAACCTCAGACAACTTGACCCTGAAATGTTCAAAACAAATGAGGCAAATGCAATCAAAATATCCTGATTTTCGGAATACCCCATCTTTAAAAACCATATCAAATCGCAAAATCATTGCAGATTGTGCAAAAAAAGACTGTGGAAAACACAGCAAAGGGCGGCTTGTTGTTCCTGTTTGCACTATTTATGTGTTGTGATTAATGCACTCGTACTCAGCGGGACGCCCTGAAAGCCCATCTCTAGGCAACATGATCCTCTTCACAAACCCACACAAAATGGACGCCTCCATCCATTGATCACCAACTTTTCAACACTAAAGGGGAAAGCTTTAATTCCAAAATAAGGCAAGCAAAAGATGTGATTAATGCTCTTCCTGGGCAGCCCAAAGATGTGGGATTTAAACAGTATTCTGGGTGTGTGATAGTGGATGCCAAGGCAGGCAAAGTACTTTTCTACTACTTAGTTGAGGCTGCAGATGAGCCTTCTTCTAAGCCTTTGATTCTCTAGCTTAATGGAGGTATGTATAAATGCTCTTTAAAGATTTACAATTCCCTGCATAATATGATGCTAGGGAAAATTGTGTTGTAACAGGGCCAGGATGCTCTTCTATGGATATGGAGCATTCCAGGAATTGGGTCCTTTTCGTCCAAATTCAGATGGTAAGACACTTAGCAGTAACCCCTATGCATGGAACCAAAGTCAATCATGGCTTGCTTTAGATCAATGTTCTTCTTTGTACTACATTTTTTGTAAGTCAATTGATTTGAAACATGGTTATCCGATCCTCACATTCTCTGTAATTATTACATTTTGCATGTCAGATATGTATTGGTGTTTCTGGAGAATGCAGAAAAAAGGAGATGCCATACCTCAAACGAACCACCCAGCTGGATGTGTAGCCGCCAAACTCCTTCTACTTCACTAGATAGACCTGAGAGAGAAAATGAGCTAGATGAAGTAGCAGGTAAGAGAATACTTGGAATAAGTATTAAGTATATACTAAAAACAGAAACAAAAGGAGCTCAAGAGAATACCTCTGAAGCAACTCAGTTGGATACGAAAATGTCGTGCCTGTGCCTTGCGTGAACATGAAGTCCATCTTAAGGTTACATCATTTATTAGCTCTAGCTAGATTTGGTGGCTGAGTAAATTGCAGTCTGCGCATAGAGCCCTGAGAAATGGTGAAAAATGGCATGTGTGGGCTCCCAGCCATGTTTGCTGACATTGCTGACCGATGCAAGTACTGTGCGGTATGGTCTCCGGCAATTCCAACATCTCGGGATTGTGTTTGAATTCAATGCGTTGGGAGAACGTACGAGACATCGGAGTACCCAAAGACTGGCATCAGAAAATCACACACGAGAGGAATCCTCAATTTTCTCGGTGGCGTCTGAGAACTATCCGATGGGATTTCCCACCCAGAATAGCCTATCGGCTAAATATCAAACACACTAATAGTGATATGAATCGACAAAATGTAAGAATAACCGACTTTAGAATGAAATAAAATATATATAACAATAATTCCATATTTTACAAAAAAGCGATTAAAATCAAGCTACAGGTTAACAATGAAGTTCCCAAACAATACAAGAATTTTCAGAAGAATACAAAGATTCATTAGCAAGGTTTTCACAAGTTTTCTTTTCTATATAATATTTATCTTTGTTTTAAACAAAACTAATCATTAACATTTTCATTTTTTGATGTTTGTGTAGGCTATTTAGCAAACGGGTTCTACATAGAGAAAATCAAATACTAGAAACAACATTTAGAAGTTTTGAATTCAAAACAATAACCAAGAAGAAAACTTGGAATAATCTCTTGAATTCCGATGAAGAATGGAATAAGACGCGAAAAAATGATCCTCGATACCTTCCATCACCCGCAAAAGCCTTCAAATTCACAATATTAAAAAAAAAAAATTTCAATCGAAACACACACAAAGAAACATAAATCTTTTTACCCAGAAACTGTCGTGAAAACAACTTTTCAAAGAAACCCAATTGTCGTGCACAAAATTGCATAACCTTGCCTTTTTAATTAATTTTCAATTAAATTACAATCACAAAACTTAACTGATAGTTTGCATGCGAATGAAATTAATGAAGCCGGTCAAATTAACAATAACTCAAGATGACACTTCCTCATTTCAAATGACGTTTTCAAATATTTTTCGTAAACTGTTGAAAACAACTCTTTAAAAATATTTAAGTTTGCACAATCAATCAACAATTTACATTTAATTAATATTCTATTTTAATAATTTTAATTAATAAAATCTTTTAAATATTTAATAAAACTTTATTGTAAAGTAATCTAACACAATTATTTTAATCAAACATTGCAATTACAATCAAATACTTATAAATCGAATCATTTAACTAATTTAAACAAGTCAAATTCTAAACATGACGAAAACACAACCAACATGACAAAACGAACGACAAACAAAAATGGGTCACAAATGGGTACTCGTTCTATCGAGAACGATGGCTTAAGAAAGAGGACCTAACACTATCTCAGAAACAACATGTTTCCATTGGGTCATGGCACGCTCAGACCTGACCAAGCAAGTGGAGTCGATGCTTGCACCTGCAAACTACATAATACAACATTGTCAAACATATCAACATGTATTGACAATCACACCGTGAAGGAAAGTCGCATTTCATAGCAGGGTACTCACGGGTGAGTAATGCTACATTGTCTCCTCCACCAAGAATGGCATGCATCATCACATCATGAACATCAAATACATCATGATAAACTCATTAAAACTCAGAAAAAACATGAAACCATAAAACACTCAATGTCTATCATAATGTCATCACACGAACATAACCAGATGATGACAATGTCTAATGTATCATCAATAGAGTATAACAATTAACATAATATTTGTGTCATAACTGAAATAATGTAATATAGTATCCAAAACAACTAAAAAACTAGAAAAAAAAAAAAGAAAATTGAAACAAATAGTAGCAACTAGAGGAACACTACATGTTCTATTTGTCCTATAATTGGTTCTATAACTCTTTAAGTAAAAGTTTGACTTTAAAATTTAGATGTTTAATTTACAATAATCCTGACATTGAAGACCAATTTCATGT
Source organism: Sequoiadendron giganteum (assembly GCA_007115665.2). Classification (NCBI taxonomy): domain Eukaryota; kingdom Viridiplantae; phylum Streptophyta; class Pinopsida; order Cupressales; family Cupressaceae; genus Sequoiadendron; species Sequoiadendron giganteum. The sequence goes on from CM021106.1 coordinate 140,651,145, forward strand.
GAAGTTAGGTCATCCATGACTAAACTCAATGAATTCAATCTAATTGATTATTCACAAATGTCTTAAATTCCCATTTGAATAAAAATTTACATACCATATACCATAGTGGATTTAAGCCTTTGTCCTATTGTGGAATTTTTTTTCTAGATTATTTTTAGCCTCATTCACCCCAACCCATTAAGCCTCACAAGGATCACTTTTTTTTTTCATATCAAAAGTTTAAAGATAAGTTTATAATCAAATTATCCCTTACTAGTATCTCACTTGAGGTTCCTCCGTCTCTAGTGACTCCAATGGTTGTTCCTCCTACCCCAGAGGTAGGGAACAAACCAAAGTCTAAACAAGGTATCCTTCCCTGACCACCTAGTATGTATATTGTGGTTCCCCCTCTGCAATCCTATAAAGGACCAAGAGATAATTGCATGATTAAATTTGTTCCTCCAAAAGAAGAACAAGTATTCAAGTTGAAACCTAAGAATATGGTTGTGCCCCAACATTTGATTCCTCCTACAAAGGAAGAAAAGAGACCAATGTTTGGGAACACCTCCATTACCCCTTCATAAGTTGAAGCTCATGCGAGAAAGAATAGAAGTGTGAAAGAACATAAATGAAGATGTTGCACCATCCTATGGCTCATCAACTTGATGAAGAGCACAAAACCTTACTTGTTGATAATCCATCTATCCCACCCAATTTTGATGAAATACCTCCCAACCATCCATCTTCATCATCACTTGAATCCACTCTGCAACCTTCACTAAAATATGAATTTGAACCTTACCTATCCCAACAAAAATAAAGGATGAAAGAGGATCATAAAAATTATAGTGCTCACAACCATGTTGATAGCACTAATATGCAGTCTATTGTGATACACTCGGATAGTGAAGTAGAAGAGAAGATGGAAGAATAAAAAGAAAACCATAATGAATTATCTCAATTATATTTTGAAGGTTAATGAATCTAGATGTGGATGAGAATGATAATCCTCCTATGAACTTACTACATTTTTTATAGTTCCTTTAGCTTATTATTTGCCTTCCATTTATGATTAGTGAGATTGGGATGTACACGATTTGCTTTAGATCGAATCACATTTATAGTACCTCTTTTGTGTCTTTGTGTGTTTTCTTATGCATAATGTGATCCTCATGATGTATTTCTTTGTGTGTCTTTGTGTTTTTTAGTTTCCTTTCAATGGCCCTTGTTGTTCTTGTAGACACAAGTATATAAAAAGAATGAGTTTATTGAGGCATTCATCTATTTGTATATCAATTTGTCTTTATATTTTGAACAATTTTGTCTTGTGATTCCTTTTTGGAATGATGCAAAGTTTTGAGACATTTAGGTCTCTTCCATGTTAATCCAAAAGTCCTTTTTTGTATTCATCTGTCATTCCTCCATTGTGTTCATAGTTCCACAAGAATTTATGGAATGATGCCAATTCTGAGCATGATCATATTATACATTATCTCTAGCCCATACTAACACAGATCTATGGATCCCTTATGTTTTTCTTTTTGTTAATTATATGGATTTGTCTTTGGGGTAGCTCCTTGTCATGAGCCACTTTTGTTGGGAATATATAATATGACATGGGGTTTCCCAATAAGCTCTCGTGGCCCTATCATGTTGCAAATATCATTTTATTATACTTTAAAGGAAAATTATCTTGATTGGTGTTACCAATTACTTTAAGGTGAGGGCATACAATCCATTATATGCTTCACTTTGTTCACATGCATTGAAATTTGTGATGTGTTTTTAGCATATTGATCATATTTTTTAGAACCTTATCATAATTATTGGGACTATAATTTTTAGTATGTTTGACAAGGAAACTCACCTATTGAATATTGGACCTCACTAGCCCTTGTGTTTTTTCATTTTCTACTCTTGCAAAAACTCACCTAGTGAATATCAGACTTCACTAGCCTATGTTGTTTTTTATCAATTTTACCTAGTGAATATTGGACTTCACTAGCTTGTGATGCTTTTGTTCATGGGTCACCTATCAAATATAAAAATTTGTTAGCATGTGATTCATGAACACCTTGAGTATGGATGCTAGTAAGAATTTTGTGAAGCTTGCTAGTCCATCATTTTCATACCTCCTTTTTTACATGTTTGCATTGTGTAATGTTTGCATTATGGCTTATTTTGTATTATGTGTCTTGTGTCTTCATTGTGTATGCTTCATGTTTGCCATGTTATATTGCACCTTATGTGTGTGTGTTCCTTTGTCTTTAAATTTTTTTCCATAGGATCTTGAGCCTAGGTGCAAGCACATCCCCTAGATTTGATGATATCCTATCAATTCAATATTCAAATGAATGAACACTTCATGGATTATCCTTAATTTAGTGTGATAATGAGAATACATTCATACTCTTAGTAAATTAGGGGATAAATGTAGCATCATAAATTGGCATTCTTGATAATTTCAAACCAGGTTTAGCTCCCTCTTATGTTCCTAGACATAATTATGCTCTTAATTTGTTTGCTTTATGATAATCTTTAGAAAATTAAAATTAAATCAATCAATTATGATTTAATTTTTATTTAGAAACACTTGAAGTGTCAAAATAGGTATGGACTATGGTGCTAGCACACCTATTACACTCAACCTTCATCTGAAGCACCTAATCTATAGGAGATACAATACATGAAACCAACAAAATGGTATATTCAAAACCATGAGTTGAAACCACCAAAAAAGTGGTGCTCAACTTATTTATTATCACATTCCCTATGATATTTCAAAACACATTCCAATAGTTGTAACTCCCCCTTACAAAATTTTTTGTATGTCCAACATATTTTCACATTTTCCAATTCAGGAGACCCAATTTTTGAAGGACATAACTTTTGATTTAAGAGTCTAATTAAAAAACCGTTCAAACAATTGGAAAGCTTGTGAAGTTATTTATCAACATAACTCACTTTTCCAGTTATGACCATTTTTAAGCTAGAAAATAACCTGTAAATGCCTCAAAATTAACTTTGAAGCTTTCAAAAATGAAAACTTTAATATCTTGAAATCCAAACATAAACTTGGGTAAAAGAATTACCAGCATGTTTATTTGGGCATTTCATAGCTTTGGGGAAAATTTTAAGTCCATTCATGCTCAAATGTAAACTTACTGTATATAATAACTATTTACAATGGTAAGGTTGAGACATTTTTTTCCTAAGAAAGGGGGGGTGATCCAACAATACTGGTTTACAATTTTTGGCCAAATTGGACATTGAAATAATTTTTTCTATCTAAATCTTCACTTTGGGGCACCTATAGCAGCCAAACTATGAGGAATTTGAAGATGATGCAAACTAGTGATTTGTGAAATTTTGTCTATAGATTCTGAATATATTTTTTCAAAAATTTTGGAATCAGATTGCACTTCTTTTTCCATCTCCTTTGAAAACTAGTGTTTTTCAGCAAACAACATTTTTAAGGAGAGACGCTCACCGTATACAACATAATTTTTTCCATGAAGGATAAAATTCTAATTACTTCGAATTTAGACTTGTAACTTCGATATCTAGTGCTTCCAATTGGTCTCATAGTGTTTTATTGAATTTTTTTTCCTTAATCAAGTTTTGAAGTCAAACCAATTACAATTCAGACATAGGCGGACCATATACAACGCAAAAAAATTTGTATGTATCAAAATTATTTTTTTTGTTGGATCAAGGATTTCAATATCTAGTGCACTTATATTTTTCAAAAAAAAAATGATAATCTTCTAATTTTCCACATGTGCAAAATAGAGAGCTTGATTTTCAGTGAAAAACCTATGCTTAATAAAAATAAAAAAATAAAAACATAATAAAACCAAAAAATATTAAAATTATATTTGTTGGATCGCTCATTCCAAGGACTAACATCATCCAGTTGGGACTGTGAAGTTTCCTCCATTTTCATCCTTAACCCAAGCTTCGAAGGGTCAAATTTTGCATATTTTTGGTGCTAGAGGGGGAGAATAGGGGAAAAGGGGGATTCAAGCGAACCCACCTTTCCCCATCTCTAACATATTTCCTTAGATTTTATAAGAGAAATAGTTCTACACCGAGACTAAGATTGACCCTTGTACCTTTTCTTGTCCTTCTTTTCTCTTTTCTCCTTAGACCCTCCATAAGCAACTAGTGCTTCCTTGGTGAATTTTGAATATTTTAACATCATCCCTCTAAGAAAGAAAAGTTGCTACCTCATAAAGTATAAAAATTAATTTAGTTCTTTTAATGATCATCATTGAATTTTCTCATGAAATTTTCAAAGAAAATAATAGGACCTTCCATCAATATTATTCCTTCATCTTTACATTTGACAAATTGTAACTAGATTGAAATAGTGTTAAATAAATTTAGGTGCTCAATAATTGAATATCTATAACTAATCCTCAAAGAATAGAACTTATGTCATAGAAAAAAATGTTTGCTAATGATTTGACATGGAAAAAAAATTCTAACATTTCCTAGAAGGTTTTGATAGAGGATTATTTGGCAACATTCAAGATCCCTAATTATTTAAAATAAAAATCAAATAAGCCTTATAGATTTCCAATCTAATACAACTCAATATTTATCCTTCATACTCGATTGTATTTTAAATGTGGAATTGCTTAACATAAAACTCTATATATCAACAAATCCTCTATTTTTTAGCATCCATAGCTCAAATTTTTCTATCATTAAACAAATCCATCTCCATTTGTGATATAATTACCATTTTCTTGAAAGAAAAATATCATCTACACATGGCTCATACTCAAAGCATAATTAATAAAAAAACTCTCATACCACCTAGAAAATAGAGATGGTCAAGCTCTAATAGTAAAATAAAAGGAATTTAGTAGGAAAAAAAATCCCACATTAACCACTGAGGAGAGATGTGCATGCAATATCTAACAATTTTACAAATTAAAAATACACTTCCAGTAGTATTTACTACAAAGTCACTATATTTAAAATAGGAAAATTAGTTTAATAAAAACCTAGCAACCAAAAATCAAACCAATGTATTCATAGTACCAAAATGTAGTTATAATACATCAGTAAGATGAAGGCTCTATAATAGAAAATAATACAAGTCTAGAGAAATTTTATTGACATAACTGTTGTGTGGTATCACAACACACCCTAAGACTATAAGGCTTGGGGACCCAATAAAGTTTTTCTTAACTCTTATGGTATGAGCTAGCTATTTGGAAGATCACTGAGAAAAAAAAAAAAAAGCTGAAAGAAATCTTTAATTTAAAGAATGATTCATAGTAAAGTGTTTCATGTGTTATATATCAGAAACCGAGGAGGTTTGAAAGGTGAAAAGGTTATAAAAGATAGTAAGCCATGTGTTCTGGTCCGATATAGGAAGCCCGAGATAGATGGAAGTTCGGTAAAATTGAAGTTCGGGGAAAGTTTATGGGTAAAGTTGAATACTAGGTATCGTGTTGCGATAGAGTGAGGTTTTAGAATTTTTTGATTATCTAATGAGTCTGATAGTCCGATGATCTGATATATATGTAGAAGATAACCATACAGAAATTTATGATGTACTTTGGAAAGCATTTTATTTATGGAAATTAGTATTATAATATTTTAATAATGGTTTTATTTCCATGAGATGTTTATAAATGGTTTATTTAAGGGATTTAATACAAGGATAATTTTAAGAAACCCCCCCCCTCAGTGAAGTTGTAAAATACTGGTGAATCTTTCCTTTTATTTGAAAAAATTATTAATTTTCCCTAGCGAATCTTATGCACATTATTAAAAAAATTGTAAAATCCTCGCGAATCTTAATGAATAATTGGTAAAAAAAAATAATCACACTGGCGAATCCTAGTGAATAATCACTAAAACAATTAATTAAAATGGCAAATTCTCCTTTAAAAATTTGCATCGTTGGTCGGCACAGTTCCCCCATATTTTTTTTGTTTTTTTAATATTGAACTAGGGTCCCGAGGGTAGCAGCCACTAGCAGGGTCAAGGGGCAATGCCCCTTGTGGGGCTCAAGGGGCCAAAGCCCCCTTGTGGGGGTCGAGAGGGAAACAACCCCTCGCGGGGTCTTGGAACAGTGGCCTCAGCGCGCTCCTATCACAATATAGGCGGGGTCGAGGGGTAGAGCCCCTCGCCACCAAGCATACATTCCCTATCAAAAATGCATTGGAGCACACATGGATTAAGCATTTTTAAAAATTCTCACTTAAAAAAATATTGTATGAAAAGTGAAATTATTACCATCAATTAGCTTTTTAATCAAATGATTGCAAGTTAATTTCATGACATTATTTGCACTTGCCTCTTAAAAAGGTAGTTGAGGCCCGAAATTTGTTTTGGGCCACACGATTAGATTTGATCATGTGGCCCAAAAAAAATTACGGGCCTCAACAACCTTTTTAAAAGGCACGTGCAAATAATGTCATGGAATTAAATTACAACCATTCGATTAAAAAGCTAATCAATGACAATAATAAAAAAACCTATCCAAGGCTAAAATATCCCTAAAATGAAATGGTAAATTACTATTAGTGGTGGTATTTCCAAAAAAATGATTGTAGGAATATAAAATTACTGGCGAATATAAGTTATATTTGTAATTAGAGTATAAACTATTGGCGAATCAGTTCCAATGATGCATCGTTTAAAATATAATGCATTGGCGAATTATTCGAGACAAATTTATTTTTTTGTAAAAACCTAGTGATTTGGCATCCTTTCTAGCTTGTATTATTCACCATTTTTGGAGGTCCCGATTTCAAATATTTTTCAATTGGTGAAGATTCACCACTAAAGTTTTCCCTAATTTAATATGTGGAATTTGTGATTGTAGGAAATAAAGATTGTTATGCAAAGTTCGGGTATGGACGGTTAGGAAAATCAAGTTTTCAAAAGGATCAGATGGTGTTACCAGGTTCAGTGATACTCTTTAGAGGCTCATGCTTGAATAAAGTTCATTACAAAGGGGTGCCAAATACTAGAAACCTGAAACTCTGGAGTTTAAGCATGTAGTGGAGGAGTGTACACATTTAGGGAGTTACCTATTCCTAGAATGTTCAAATCAAAATTGAACCCAGAGTGTAGGAATTGAATTTCCACAACATCAACTTGAATATTTATGGGAATTTCTTACACTCAAACGATCTGATTGGTTTGGTTCCATAAAGGAACCCGGATAATAAAATATTAAAACTTGAAGAGCTTTAATGAGAAATTGAAGTAAATCTTCAAGGGCTTCAATTGTAATTTCCTGGTCAATCACTTTCTTCCATGTGTCTTGATGTGATCCATCCCTTATATTCTCTCTCATGTATTTGTCTTATCATGTTTGTGCCTTGTGTTCTATAAAGGGGTAGCTGATATCTTTTCTCATTTTAAGTTCAGAATTTTTGGATGTCGAAAGGGACAAAACTTCTTTAAATTTTATTTTTTTTCGTGTTTTCAGAATCATTTCAGTCTAAAAACTTATATGCATGTAGCCATTGATTAATATCAAAGCCATTTTGATAGCTAAATATCTCATGAATCTTTTGTAGCTGGTTTCATTAGTTCCACTGAACAAGCCTATATATTGCATCATTTAAGGGTGTATACATAAACTACTTGGTGTCCAAACTGAACCCTCTCTTTAAAAGCTTGCACCATTTTTTATGTAGTTATGAAGCAATCTGGTGAAGTATGAAGTAGGTTTCTTTGATTTAATTAATTCTTTGGGGCATGTGTGGAGAATAACCGAGAGAACTTTCAATTTTAGTATTTTTTATTCTTTATTTTAGAATAGATGCATAAATTCTTTGAAAATGTTCCAAAAAATAGATGAATGGATGGAAATTTATTGAAAATCTTTCATTTTACATGAAATTTCTGAAAGCTTAAAGCTAAATCTACTTAAGTGATAGCAAATGAAATTATTGATGTTCATGAAATATTATTTCAAATCTTTCAGTTTCATGGTAATCTTTCTTGAGATCCAAATTGAAAACTCAGTGTCTACTATAAAAGAGAAATTAATGAACATATTCCCTTTGAGATTAATAAAAAATTCACATCATATCGTGAAGCGAACCTACAATGATCATGACCTGATTACCGAAGACTTGGGATTGAACTAAGCCAATCTTGTTGTTATGTTTAGGTGGATTTCCCCTAATGAGATTGTCTTGTTCCATATCTTTCAAGAAGAATAGGCTTCTTCATAGTTTGCCTATGGAGTTTATTATTTGACACTGCTGATGTGAGTGAAATCATTGTCAATAGGAACTGGCACTAGAAGGAGGTCCATCATTGTCCATTTTCTTAATCTAGGCCTGAGTCTTAAAGCTTGTAGAGTAAAGATAAAGACAAGCTAGTATTTCAGTATGGAAGTTGAGAAACTTGTAAAAAAAATTAATCAGAGATTATATCCTTTAAGTTTGCTCACTTTTGGTAGGGTCACCGATTGTAGAATTCATGATACAACTAATCACGATGAACTCAATTATGAAGCTTTCTTAACTAGGGTGAGATTAGCCATTTGTAAAGTGATTCTGTTAATAGAAGAAGTTATAATTGCTAGAACTAAAAAGATGTTAGCGAACATTGTGTGCAACCCTAGTAAAACTAAAAATGTTAAAAAATCAATTAATGCATTAAAATAATTGGATAATTGCAATTATTACAATGAAAATCATAACACGTAATTGCAGGGAAACAAACAAGAATGTCGAGATTTCAAAATATTGCATCAGAAACGAAATGGAATTGATAACTCATCATTTTCCTTATACGTGGAAAACATAAATGAAGAAAAGGAGTGGGAGATGTGTATATTTAACCCCAAATGGAAAATCTACATGATAGAAAGGGAAATTTCCCTAATTTTATGCAAAATATAGAATTTCATTCTTTTACTTTTTCTCTCTTTGATGATAATATAAAGTGCAAAGTGAAGACAAGGTAGAAGATATGAAAATTCTCGGAGGAGAAAGTCAAAAAATGGACACAGTTGTTCATGGAAATAAACAAAGTACAAAAATGAACCATGAACTAGGGCTAGAAGAAGGTAGAGTATGGTTTCATCAGACGAAGTGTGTGCAATCGACCTTTAATGAGGTAGTTTTCATACATATGATTGAAGTCATTGGTAAGTACTCTTTTTAATTTATGATTATTAAATGCAAAAAACTTAGAATAATTCTTTGTTGTTGTAGGATCTTCAAAATTTTACTGAATGAATTTAAAGATAAGTCTACTCTAATTCGTACCAAAATGACAATGGAAATCATCATAGAAATTAGAATTAGTTGCTTTATCAGAGTTAACCGTTGTTTAGATTAGATGCCTGGTTAGTTAGGGTTAGGTTAGTTTTTCTTTAGGTTTTGTTTTTGTTTTCTTTGTTTTTGTTTTGTTTTTTCCCTTTTTCTTGTGTATGGCAAGCCTCTAAGTTTACAAATTTTGCTTAACTTATCTTGAATACATGAGATTTAATCCAAACATTTGTAAAGAAATATAGTGGAATGCAAAAAATGATAAAACCATACATAGTAAATGCATGCTTTGAAACTACTAAAAGCTATATATGTGTGTGTTTGTGTGTGTGTTGCGTATATACATCAGTATCAAAATTCTTATTTCAAAACAACAAAAAGTCAAAAAGAGGGAGCCTAGTTGTAGGTGGTGTTGGTAATTATTCAGTCAATGGGGGATGACTCATCTATCAGAGATAAATAACCTATATAGGCAAGTTCTCGGTGGGTTTCAAAGTCTTGAATATGGAGGTCTGAGAGAAAAGGCCAATGAGGAACTATTTCCCCATGCTCTAAGAATCGATGACTACCATCCATTGAGGGGATTCCAATGGTTGGGTGTGCCACAGATAAAAAAGTGTCCAAGTTCTCCAAGTATTCAGGTCTCACTATCATGTTGGCAGCTAAGCAAACATCTTCCACAAAAAGCCATATATCCAGAAGAGATGCTACAAAATGAGAAGCCACATCAATGTAAAATCGATAGTAGCAGCTAGAGTCAACATACTTTTCCCCGAGGACTAAGCACAAATTTGGTATAGTAAAACTGGAAGTTCTAATGAAGAAAACCTTTTCAAGCCTTTGGTATGTGATACTTCCTAAAAATACATTCTAGCGGTGAGAGCAGCTTAAACAAATTGGAGTATCCATGGCGTAGAAGCAAATAGAAATAAACAGAGCAAGAAAATGTAAAATCAGAGAAGAAAGCTAAGAAAGCAATGCAGAATTTGTAGAAAGCTATGAGAGAAGTGTGGTACATAGTTTCCTTGAGAGAACTCTCAAAAATCGTAAGGAATGTGGCAACCAGACAAGTGTTTCCAGAATGGAAGGTTAAATCAAATTAATTCTTTGCACATTTCTAGAGATAAATTGCTTCAAAGTTGAGCAGTAAGAAGATTGTGAATCAAGCAAGTTGAATATTTCGAAGTTAATTGTGGTCTTTTCAAATTATTTTGGACGTATTAATTATGAAGGTGTTGGTATGTCTGGAATGGAAAAAGAAGAAATTAAGCTGGTAAGGCAGTACACCTCATCACCCAGATAAGTGGAGAGAAACAATACATGAAAAATCAAGCATGTGAATTAAATGAAGAATAATGTGATCGTGTTTGTATGCAATCATGATAATTTTGATCCATTAATGAGGTGCAGCGCCATCAAATCGAAACTGCTCACTGAAATTTTAGTGGTTGCCATAAGAATTTATCGAAAGGGTGGTAACTAATGTTTCTAAATCTAGATTTAATTTGGTGATTAAATTGTTTGTTGCTAAATTTTAATTTATGCATATCTTTTAACATATAACGGTTTGCAGTTAGCTAGGATTTGGCATAAAGTGGTAAAATTTAGCTGAAAATACACACCAACAGGGAATATTTTAAGTGAATTTTTGGGAAATGGTAAATTAATCAAGGGATTTGTATTGAATGAAAAATCAAAAGGTAACCTTCACTACCACTATAATTCCTAACCTATTAGCAGGCTTCACTGCTTGCAAGTTGAAAATGAGTTTTTATTGAAATATCAAAAGTTGAAAATGAGCTATCATTGCTATATCTAAAGAGAGAGAGAGAAATCAACTCTTTAGGATATCCAAATAACTCTATCGGGGCTATGGACACCTAACTGGTAGTAGAGCTATGTTTGGGGGAATTACAGAGATAACCTTGTCGGGGTTATGGACGCTTGACTGGCAACAAGGCTCTATCCCTGATTGGCTTTGGAGAATTATCATATTATGTAGTTCAATTTAATGAACTGATTATTTTTAATGAGTTTCAAAAATTGGAATTAATCAGAGCACATACGGATGTTTCTAGGGGAGTTTTACTTTTTATGCTAGAATCTAGGTAAAGGTAAAGGTTATTGTTTTAAAATATGTATAAATTTTAATTTATAATTGGTGATTTAGTTTTTCAAATTTTATTTAAATTTGGTTTTATGGTTGCACGTTGTTGTGTGGTCTCACAACACACCCCAATACTATAAGGCTTGGGGACCCAATAAACCTTTTTTTTACTCTTATAGTATGAGCTAGATATTTGCAAGATCACCGAGAAAAAAAAAGGTGAAATAAATCTTTAATTTAAAATATGCTTCGTAGTAAAGTGTTTCGGGTGTTATATACCGGAAACCAGGGAGGTTTGAAAGGTGAAAAAGGTTATAAAAGATAGTAATCCATGTGTTCCAGTCCGATACTAGAAGCCTAAGATAGATGGAATTTTAGGGAAAGTTTATGGGTAAAGTTGAATACTCGGTACCGAGTACTAGGTTGTGATAGAGTGAGGTTTTAGAATTTGTGATTATTTAATGAGTCTGATAGTCCGATGATCCAGTATATATGTAGAAGATAATCATACATGAATTTATGATGTACTTTGGAAAGTGTGTTATTTATGGAAATTAGTATTATAATATTTGAATAATGGTTTTATTTACATGAGATGTTTATAGATGTTTTTTTAAGGGATTTAATATATGGAATTTGTGATTGCAGGAAATACATATTGTTATGCAAATTTCGAGTATGGATGGTTAGACAAATCAAGTTTGCAAACGGATCTGATGGTGTTACCAAGTTTAGTGATACTCTTTAGAGGCTCATGCTCGAATAAAGTTCATTACAAAGAGGTGCCAGATATGAGAAACCCAAAGCTCTGGAGTTTAAGCATGTAGTGGAGGAGTGTACACATTTTAGGAGTTACCTATTCTTGGAATGTTCAAATTGAGATTGAACCCAAAGTGTAGGAATTAAATTTCCACTAGATCAACTTGAATGTATATGGGAATTTCTTACACTCAAATGAGCGGGTTGGTTTGGTTCCATAAAGGAACCCTGCTAATAAAAGATTAAAACACGAGGAGCTTCAATGAGAAATTGAAGTCAATCTTCAAGGACTTCAATTGTAATTTCCTGGTTAATCACTTTCTTCCATGTGCCTTGATGTGATTCATCCATTAAATTCTCTCTCATGTATTTGTCTTATCCTATCTATGCCTTGTGTTCCATAAAAGGGCAGTGGATATATTTTTTCATTTTAAGTTCACAATTTGTGGATGTCGGAAGGGCCAAAACTTGTATGCATGTACACATTGATTAATATCAAAGCCAATTTGATAACTACCTATCTCATGAATCTTTTGTAGTTGGTTTTGTTAGTTTTGTTGAACAAACCTATATACTGCGTTTTTTAAGGGTGTATATAGAAACTACTCGATGTCCAAACTGAATCCTCTCTTTAAAAGCTCACACCATTTTGTATGTAGTTATGAAGCAATCTGGTGAAGTATGAAGCAGTTTGTTTTGATTTAATTAATTATTTGGGTCATGTGTGGAGAATAACTAGGAGAACTTTTAATTTGAGTATTTTTTATGCTTTATTTTAGAATAGATTCTTAAATTCTTTGAAAATGTTCCCAAAATTAGATCAATGGATGAAAATTTATTAAAAATATTTCGTTTTACATGAAATTGTTGAATTCTTAAAGCTAAATCTACTTAAGTGATAGCAAATGAAATTGTTGATGTTCATGAAATATTATTTCAAATCTTTCGATTTCATGATAATCTTTTTCGAGATTTAAATTGAAAACTCAGTGTCCAGTATAAAAGAGAAATTAACGAACATATTCCCTTTAAGATTAACAACAAATTCACATCATACCCTAAAGCGAACCTAGTATGATCATGACCTGATTACTGAAGACTTGAGATTGAACTGAATCAATCTTGTTGTTTTGTTTAGGTGGATTTCCCCCAATGAGATTGTCTTGTTCCATATCTTTCAAGAAGAATAGGCTTCTTTGCGGTCTATCTATGGAGTTTTTTATTCGAAACTACTAATGCGAGTGAAATAATTGTCAACAATAACCTTCTATAAAATTGTATGATCGTACATATAAATACTATGTACAAAAACATATAGGAAAGACTCAAACTAGAAACCATCACTGGTTTTTAAAGACATGAGAGAAAAAATGGGCTAAAAGTGGCACCCAGTTATCCATATAAATCCTAATGCCAAATCAAGAAGAGAAAAATTAAAAACTTTATCTTTCACATAGAGCACTCCACTTGGTTTTATCTACCTTTCAAGTAGCATGCACATGTGAACTAAATATATTTTTGGATATTCTCCAAGCCCGTACATATATCCCCCTCTTCATGCTCTTTCTAATTTGACAACTCTTACACACCTTCCAAGTTGTCATAGATGCATTTAGTAACTCCCATGACAACTAAGAGATAATTACAAATTAGAAATTTAAAACTATAAGTGACAACTAAATATAATTAAATAATTAAATACAAACATTACAAAAAGTAAGGCTGAGCCACCTTTTTTCCAATGCTCATGTCAATTTTTCTGGTTATTTATTTGCTAGCTCCTATTCAATATGGTTTGGGCTTTGAAAATAATGAATACTAAAGGTCTAAGACTTGAAATAACACCAATTAACATTGAAAATGTAATTCAGATTTTCGAATTGGATTAAAGTTACTGCTGCACAAGATTACAAATATCAATCCTAATCTAAACAAAACAACAAATAATGAATAAAACAAGCATGATTAAAACTAAACTAATAAAACTAGAATGATCTCACCGAATATGTGATTACTTCCTCGATTTATCTCGATTACTCTTCTCCATCTTGCTGTATTTTCATTCTTGCCCTCAGATGTTTGTGTTTGAATGCAAGTATAACCTCGTCGAGTGTCTCAGCAAAATATCAAAGATTGTTTCTTCTCAAAAGTAATGATTTTGGGAGGAAGAATAATGATAATGACAAGCCTTTTTATAGATTTTGGGTTTTCGAACGATCGGCTCAAATTCGAAGAGAGATCAACGATCGAGATTGATGAATGTCATGTGATGTGAGTTATGTGTCAGTCCGAACGTGAGTTAGGAATTCTGTAGGATAAAGATTAAATTAGAATGATAACTTAATCTTTAGTTAAGAATCTTCGAAAATAGAAGAAATAGACTTTGAATGGAAAAGACAAAGTTGGAACTCAACCTCGAATGCACACATGAATTAATTAATTAAATAAGTATTTAATTAATAAACGCATTCGTGCATATGAGCTAGAACTAGTTAACTAACTGATTGTGATGGAGAGTCCTCTCACAAAGATGATCAGATATCGAACCCGGAGATAACTGACGGATTAAAATAGATCTTGAGTGAGAAGGTGAGTGAATGATTAGATAACTGAATGACAAAAGAATGTGACATAAATAATTAATAATGAATTAAATGTTAATTTAATTCAACATTTGAAAATGATATGATTTAAATTAAATAAATAAAGATAATTTATTTAATTTGACTGTTGAAAAGGTGGAATTGAATAATTAAATAATAAATATTTAATTATAGTTGAAAAGAGGTAAAGGGGTAATTAAATAATAAATATTTAATTATGGATAAATGGCGTTTAATATTTAATTAAGAAACAAGAATTAATTAGTTAGCGACATAATTAAATAAACATAATTTATTTAACTAATCAAAGTTGAATATAAGTCATAATGGACTAATGAATTAATTAAAAAGGGGTATTTGATTAATAGAGGAAATATGCATTAGAAAGGTAATTAAATAATAAACATTATTTAATCATGACCATGGATATTAGAAAATTATGTTGAAGGTTGTACTCGCATGCCTAAACCAATTTTCGGTGTCTACAGTTTGCCCCTCTTTGATACAATGTCGTTTCGGCGTTGTGTCAAAGAAAATATGCCCCGATCGTGCCCTAGCATGAAATAGGTTAGGGTATGCCTCAATGAAAGGGGGGATGACGATGAGGTAGTGGTATGCCCCCTCGAGAGGATAGGCAGGTTTGAAGAACATGAGTGTGCTCTCAAAATGGATAGATAATGGTGGTGAAGATGCAGAAAAGAAGAAATGTTAGCATGGATAATTCAAAAAATTAGCATTGAAAAAAAATTGTTATTGATTGAGAAAAATATGATCTTCAATATTTTGCCAAATATGCTATGCTTGCTTTTTATCATCATTGGGCGGGACATGACACAAATGGATAGTACACACCATGATATGAGATAGACCATAGTGTACAAAGCCATTCATCTGTGAAAAACAGACAGTCATAGACAAGGAGTGGCATAACGTAAACTAAGGACAAGATTGCCCCAGTTGTTATCGTCTAGACAAACCACAGACAATAGACAAATAAAAGGCTTGGATCATGATACGTCATAGCTTCTCTAAATCCTTACAAGGGACATCCTTGAGAAAGCTAGTAACATGATTCAAAATTCAGACTTTTTTTTTTCTAAAAAGACAGTTGACAGACAACAGTCAAAGAAAAAGAGTCCTGAGACATCCTTGCTTCTCTAAAACCTTCAAGGGACATCCTTGAGAAAGCTAGTAATAGGATCATTCACAAATCAATTAAAAGATAAGACAAAATAAGGCATAAAGTCATAAAGCCAAATAAATGTATTCGCCAAAAACTTGATCATTTTTGGATTGTTTGATTGTTTGATGTTTGACATAGCATAATGTGAGGGATGACACATACTGCATAAGATGTTGAGTCTGGTTTTGACTTGGTGACTATCTGTATAAGGCATGACAAAGCCGAGTTTCAGAAAGACATGTGTCGTATAATACATTGGAGCCTAATGATGTTGATGCGACAAGCTACATGAGGCTATGACAATTTGACAGTGTCTATTGACAAGAAAGAAATATCTTGCTTAAGACATAAGTTGATCACTTTGACGATGTGTGTGATTTTGACTTGATATGATAGTTTTGAGATACTTGCCTTGTTGATGCTTGACTTGTGTTGACTGCTTGACTGAGATGACAATGTGTGTGTATTGACAGTAGATGATTTGAGATAGTGAATGTGATAAACCCTATTGGACTGACCTAGTGCGGTCTCGAGGGCCCATTGATTGATTAGCCTTGCCTACGTTGTACACGCAAACACCTCATAGTTCGACACGACCAATGACTTTGAATGTACAAAGAATCATGATTTTATGTGGTGATACATGACAAACCTAGACTGACTGACCTAATGCCTCGGGGGCACATCGACAGATGGCCTTGCCTCCATCTAGTCGCAGAGGCAACGTAGTTTGACTAAAGTCTATGACTGTCTTACATGATTGACTTGGCTCTATTTTTGGGATTTTTTGACATGTTTTGATTTTTTTTGGATTTTTAATGTTTTCTAATGTTTTGATTTTTTTCAGGACATTTTCTAATGGTGTAATGTTATGTACAAGGCCCATATGACATAGAATAAGGAATTTCCCCTAGTTAGGAATAAGGCATTCGAGAAGGAGTGGGAATGTGACGGAATGAACCTGATGTCAACCACTCCAAGCAATGGATAAGACAACCATTTATTATGAGTGATGGCAAAAAGTCGGATTGGAATGATGGTAGATGAAAAATTAGTTGACTACACATGGTGCCTGTTTGCCAGGTTTTCACCATGGTACTTATCCATAGCGCCATAGAAGTGGTTTTCACTAGTGGATGGGTTATTTCTCTTTACTATTTTATTGATTTTTCAATTTTTTTGGTGTTACAAAGATGCCTGTTTTCCAGGTTTTTCGTCAAGGCAACTATTTTTTCTTCCTATATATTTTTTTTGTATTTTTCTAGCTAAGGCGTGACTCTCAAAAGCTACACATAGAACCTCTTCAGATGAAGGTTGTTGATTGGTGACATAAGTGGTTCACCTTCACGGGCAAAGAGTTGATACACCGGATCCAAATGCTTTTGTGACTATATAGGGTCCTAACCAATTAGGTTCAAACTTACCTAGCTTTTCTCGTTCAGCTTGATTCTTAGGGTTCTCCATTAAAACTAGTTCACCAATGTCAAAGTGCCTATTTAGAAATTTCCTGTTGTAGCTATGACGAAGACGATTCTGATATGCTTGCAAATGGTCTAATGCTTTATGTCTTCGTTCATCTAGTAAGTCAAGCTCTTGGAGTCTGGATACACGGTATTCTTCATTGTCAACATGGCCCTTCAAGTATACCTTTAGAGAAGGTATTTCCACCTCAATAGGTAAGATAGCTTCGGAGCCGAATACTAGGGAATATGGAGTGGCATCGGTAGGAGTATGGATGCTAGTACGGTAAGCCTATAAGGCAGGGTTAAGTTGTAAGTGCCAATCATGGACAATGTCATTGATAGTCTTTTTGAGGATTCTGACAATTGTTTTATTTGATGCCTCGGCTTGGCCATTACCTTGTGGGTAATATGGTGTGGAAAAATGATGTTGGATGTGGAACTCTTCGCATAGGTGGCGGACTTCTTGGTTTTTGAATGGGCGGCCATTCTCTGTGATAATGGATTGGGGTACACCATACCGACAAATGATATAGTTTAGAATAAACTTAGATATTTGCATGTCAGTGATGTAGGTCATGGGAATAGCTTCAATCCATTTGGTGAAGTATTTGGTTGCGGTTATGTTGAATTTATGGTCGTTGGATGATGGAGGGTGTATCTTACCTATGAGGTCCAATCCCCATTGGGCAAAGGGCCATGGTGAAGTAATTGGACGAATCTCCTATGTTGGTGCTCTTATCAAATCTCCATGTATCTGACATTGTCTACATTTCTTAACAAAGATGTATTAGTCTTTTTCCATTGTAGGCCAATAATAACCTAATCTCATAATCTTATGGGCTAGAGTAGGAGCACTAGAATGTGAACCATATATACCCTCATGCACTGCTCGCAAGGTTGTTTGTGCTTCTTCAACATCGATACATCTCATTAGTGCGTTATCTAGGGTACGTCTATATAGGGTATCTCCGATGATGGTGTATTTAGCTATATTATGGACAAAAGTTCTATGTTGGTTGTTGGACAGGTCTACAGGTAAAGTCTGGGAATTTAGATAGTCGTACACATCCTTGTACCAAGGGAAAGAGGGACCAACAATTGTACACACCATCGCAGAGTCAGGGATATCATAGGCAGGGATCAACAGTTGTTCGACCAAAAAATTGAACTTAGGCATGTTGCTAGGGATATCCAATAAGGAACCCATGGTTGCCATAGCATTTTCTACCTTATTTTGAATACATGGTATCTGTTGAAAGGTGGTCTCATCAAATCACTATTTGAAACTATCGGCCATGCATTTATAAGGAGCAAGTTTCTCATCCTTAGTCTCATAATCATCATTTACTTGTCGGACTACTAGCTGGGAATCTCCATAAACATGTAGACTCTTAATCTTCCATTGGGCTACCATTCTTAATCATGTCAATAAGGCTTCATACTTTGCTATGTTGTTGGTACAAGGGAAAGTGATTCTGAATGATTTTGGAATTGTATCACCCTTAGGTGTAACAAACAGTATGCCTTCTCCTGAACCATGATTTGTATGTGATCCATTAGAGTATAATTTCCAATTGGTTCTAGTGTCAATGTTGAAGATAAATTCATCTAGAAAATTTGCCACTAAAGGGTGATCTACCTTCATGGGTGCATCTGCTAACTGATCTGCAATCACTTGTCCTTTTATAGCCTTCCTCTCCATATATTGGATGTCATACTCACTAAGTATGATAACTCATTTAACCAATCGGCCTGTTAGTGCTGCCTTACTTAGTAGATATTTGAGGGGATCAATCTTTGCAACCAACATGGTTTGGCGATTAAGCATGTCATGCCGAGGTTTTTGGGTAGCAAAGACTACCGCAAGACAGGAACGTTCTATGTTGATGTAATTCAATTCATATCCTACCAAGGTACGACTGATGTAATATATTTCCCTTTCATGACCTTGATCATCATTCTATGCTAGAAGGGCTTCTAATGTCGACTGAGTTGTTGATATGTATAGTATCAAAGGTTTTCAATCTGTAGGAGGCATCAATACTGGTGGGGTGAGAAAATAATCCTTGATTTGTTGGAAAGCTTCCTGACACTTAGGTGTCCATACAAAGGGTACTCCTTTCTTGAGTAAACGTTGAAATGGGTGTGTTTTATCTGCTAATTGTACAATGAAGTACCGGATAGATTGTAATCTCCCTTGGAGTGTTCTTAATTGACCAAACTGACTACGGGAGGAATTCCTACAATAGCTTTTACCTTCTCAGGATCTACTTCGATTCCTATTCTAGAGATGATGTAACCTAGAAGTTTCCCTGATTTGACTCCAAAAACACATTTCTTTGGATTTAATCTGATGTTGTAACTCTCTAGCCTCTGGAATACTTTGTCTAGAATGTTCAGATGATCTGCCCTTGTTACTGATTTAACTATGATGTCATTGACATAATCTTCCATAAGAGTATGTACCAAGTCATGGAAAATAGTAGTCATGGCCCATTGATATGTAGCTCCTGCATTCTTTAGCCCAAAAGGAATAACATTCCAAAAATACGTTCCCCATGGACATGTGAAAGTTGTCATGTGTTGATCTTCAACTGCAATTTTGATTTGGTTATATCCAGAGAAACCATCCATGAGGGATAGCATCTAGTACCCTATTGTAAGGTCTACTATCATGTCAATATTCAGCAAGGGGAAATCATCTTTAGGACATGCCTTGTTGATGTCTCTAAAGTCTGTACAAATGCAAATGCACCCAATTGGTTTAGTCACTGGTACCAAATTTGAAATCTAGTTAGCTTAATCTATGCACCTTATGAATCCGACATCCAAAAGTTTCTTGAGTTCTACCTTAACCAATAGGGCAATATGTGGATGCATTTTCCTTAACTTCTGTTTGACTGGCTTAATACCTAGCTGTAATGGTAAGTGGTGCAAGATTAGGTCTGGATCCAGCCCGGGCATGTTTGCATAGGACCATGCAAAGTTTATCTATCTCTTTGTGAAGAAGTCCTTAAACTCAGGTTGTTTTGTCTCTATCAATGATGCTGCAAAATACACTATTTGAGGGTTCTCTTATGTATTTATGTTGACTGCCACAAACTCTTCTACTAACATCGGTGAGTGTTCCTATGTAATGGGGAGAATGTTTAAACCTCTATCCTGGGGTGCCTTAGAGAGGTTTTCGCCCTCAGATTCATCCTTTATTTTTACTTTTTCTTCGTCCAAAGGTGCCTTGCATTTTTCACCTAGGGACTTATCATTTTTCTCTTTTTGGTCATTTTCCTTTTCATTCTCATTTTTGCGACTAGAGGTGTAAAAAGGCTCCTCAAAATATGCTTTATCATCCAAGTCTATGGTGAAACCAACCTTATGATCCCCTCTAGGAATGCCTTCACGAAGTCCCAGGAACTCAGCTAATGCTTCGTCTTTCTTGAATACATCTAAGATAGGTGTTCTTTGTTGATCCCAATCAATTAGTTGGGGATATATGAGAGGCATGTCATCATTAGAGTTATCGAATGTGGCAGTTGACAAGGTGAAAACAGAGTGGTTAACATGGTCACAGAAGTTTTGGACTAACTCCTTGTTCTTTTTTCGACGGGTAGGTAAACTCTGATGTGGGACTATTGCAATGGCTAGGTTGGTAGAAGATGGTTCGTCAGGTGCCCCAAATGCATGATCAAGGGTTTCCCAATAATAGTGCTTAACCCATTCTTCTTTGGTTAGGGACTTGGTATTACGAGGACTAGATGGATTTGGTACGGATGTGATCATTTTGTCCAGTTCTCCAAATAGAGTATCTAGGTTCATGTCGCTAGTTGAGGAAAGTGAATCCCATTCATAATCATTTGAGTCAGGGGATTCATCATAAATTAGGGGAAGTGGTTCATGAGATATCTCGATGTCTTCAAAAATGCTCACTTCCTCTTGAACTAATGACGAAGTACTAGGAAAGCCAATTCTAAGCGGTTGACACCCTAGCCCTAGGTATTTTGTTCATGGTGAGACAACAATTGGTTTTGTCCTTCCATCCCTATGTAGTCCTAACCCGCTATGTCCATCGTAGCCTTTGCTTTGGGTGATCCCACAAAGCTAGTTTACAATTTCTAAGAGGAACTGATTTTTGCTAAAATCACATATTTTTAGAAAATATAATGATTTAAGCCTTTAAAAGTTCCATTTTAAGGATTCCAACTGAAGAGGGTTTGATCAAACCACCTTATATCAAACCCCCTTGGATAGAACCTCGCAAGTTTTAAACCATACCTATAAATGAGTCTCCTTTACACCTATCAAAATGCTGATTAAAAATCACTTTTGATTTACCTTTTGGGGGATCAAATGAATTCATTTAAAATTTATTTGAAATGATTACGGTAGTCCTCAAAATGAGGTATCCCATGAATATAATTTTAATATGTTTTGGTTTTATTATGTATGTGTTTTTTTAGATTTATTAAACATAGGTTCTTTACCGAAAATCAAACTCTATGTTTTGCACATGTGGAAAAATAGCAAATTATCAAAATATTTTTTTTTAAATATGTTTGTGTTGGGTATTGATGTCCTTGATCCATTAAAAAAAAAATTGAATTTCGATACATACAAAAAAACGTTATGTTGTATACAGTCTGCCTATGTCTGAATTGCAATTGGTTTGAGTTCAAAACTCTATTAAGGAAAAAATATTCAATAAAAAAGTATGAGACCAAATGAAAGTGCTAGATATCGTAGTTACAAATCTAAATTCAAAAAAATTAGAATTTTATCCTTCATACAAAAAACGTTATATTGTATACGGTGAGCGTCACTTTTTAAAAATGTTGTTTTTTGGAAAAACTAATTTTCATGGGAGATGGAAAAAGAAGTGCAATATTATTCCAAAAAAACTGAAAAAAATATTATTAGAATCTATAGACAAAATTTGATTAGACTCTAGTTTGCATCATCTTCAATTCCTCACGGTTTTTTTGCTATAGGTGCCCAAATATGAAGATTTAGTTAAAAATAATAATTTCAGTGTCGAGTTTGGCCAAAAATTGTAAACCACTATTTTCGGATCACCCCTTTGCATTATCTTAAAGTCGTTTCCATAGTAGTCCTTAGCTATTTAAATAGACGATGAGGGGTATTCATTGTCTTCCCGGTACAACTAGGAGGTAATATCATCTTGGTTCATAATTTCTTCACTTAACTCTCCCCATTTGGTCAATGTGATTGTAGGAGAAACACAAAATGTGACTACGAGTTGTCTTGTATCTACCATTGGTAAACCATATGCCTTAGGTGGAACCAGGTTACTGACACAGTAAGATGCCTTCATATAATACTCTCCACAACCTTTGTCTTGGATCTCAACTTTGGGAGTGGATGGTGGTGGTTTCAATGAAATGGACTTGACAAGATGTGATGGGTCAATGTATAAGAATAAGTTGGATGATGAAGCTTGTTGATTGACAGGAACCTGATGTTGGGGAATTTCCCTTAGGTTGGTACAATATTGAAACAAGTTTGGATCATCGTCAATTGTGATCTCGGCGCCATTATACTAGAATTTAAGACATTGGTGATATGTTGAAGGTACAACTTTCATTGCATGTATCCAAGGTCTACCTAACAATAGGTTATATGGAAGGGTGAGATCCAAGACTTGGAAGCTAGTGTTCATAACTGTTGGGCCAATTCTGATTGGGAGCGTGACCACTCCTTTGGATGATCTTTCTTCATCGTCATAAGCCTTGATTACTATACTCTTAGAGGTGTCCACACACTCTTCTGAGAATTCTAATGCCTTAACCAATTTTAGGGTACACAGGTTCAAACCTACTCCTCCGTCTACTAGGACTCGTCTGACTTTAGTGTGATTGACTAAGACTTCAAGATGTAAAGGATCAGTATGATCAGTCTTTTCTGTTGAGTAATCTTGTTGGGAAAATGTAGCATGATGAGAGTTAGTTAGACATCCTACCATTTCTTCAAAGCGATTGACATCTAAGTTGGTAGGGACAGTCGTGTTCTATAAGGCTCTATCGAGAATTGCTCGATGATCAGGTGACAAGGTCAACAGTTCTAACATTGATATATGTAATGGCGTCTTGCTGAGTTGTTCAAGCAAATTGTACTTAGACTTGTAGGACTATGTAGGTGGTTCAGAAGAAGGACCTAGAAGAGTTATTTTGGTTCTGCATGTATTTACAACACATTCTGGACACTTCTTGATAGTGATGGTATTGACATTTTCATTTGCAGCTCAGAGATGGTTTACAATTTTACCTTTACCATAGTCATACTTGGCATTGTTATAACTGGCAGATGGAGGATTTTGAGGTCTCGAACTAGAGGCTTTTCCTTTTGTGTGGTCATGTAATGGGTCTATGAAAACCTTGTGATTAGCATTCTTGGTATTCTTCTACCCATTGACCTCTATGGTTCCATCTTCAACAAAGTCTTGAATGATATTTTTTAGTTGTCGACATTGTTGTAGGTTATGTCCTTTTGTTCGATGATAGTCACTATAAGCGTTATCATCCCACCATGAAGGTTTAAACTATCCAGGATCATAATCTCCTAGTTCCATAGGTTTAATGAGATTGTGTTTAATCAGCTCTTTGAATATTATCTCTATTGGTTGCCCCAAAGGGGTAAACTCACGCTGAGGAAAACGCCTTTGTGGGCATTGTTGTTGTGAATTTTGGACATAATTTGATGTTTGATCTAGACTATTTTTCATGTCTTGATTGGGATTGTAACCTCTAACTGTGATAACTAGTCCTATATGTATAGTCTTAGCGTCAACAATGCCATCATTGGTAACATTTTTGTTTCTAGACCAGAGCTTGTTTCTATTAGCGGGAAGATTTTGATGTTGGACAATGGGGTTTCTGCTTGGTACTTTTATTTCTCCTTTGTCAATAAGGCATTTTTCAAGGATGATGCCCTTCTGTACCAAGTCTAGGAATGAGGTACAACAGTGTACCCTTAAGTCACTTCTCAATTTGGGATTGATGTTTTCAAGGAATATCGTGACTTTTTGTTTTTCTGGTATTTCAACTGGACATCAGCTAGCTAAACTTCTCCATCTCTGGAAGAACATGGTCAAAGTTTCACCCTCTTCTTGCATTGTATGACACAAGGTAGCTACTGTTACTTCATTGTCTATGTTAAAGGCAAAGTGTTCGACAAACTTCTCAGCTAGTTCCCCCCAGGATCGTATACCGTATGGTAATTTAGAGAACCATTCTAATGCTATCTCGAGTAGGGTTCGCAGAAATAGTCTCATCAAGTATGTGGGGTCATATGGTATGTCCATACATGTCGTAGAGAATTCTCTAAAGTGTTCTAAAGGATTCCTCCTCCCATTATACTTAGGCAAATTTGGTATAATGTATCCGTGGGGGAAGGGTGTCATGTATAACGCCTTGTCAAAAGGACATGGACAAAGATCTTGTCTTGAGATAGTTTGCTTGCTTGACATAGACATGTTGTCCATCTGTTGTTGAAGCATTTGCATCTAGTTTTGTAGGGCATCTACTTGTGTCAAAGATATGTTGTTCACATTGTTTGGGTCAATGTAGGTGTTCTGAAACATCGTGTTCTATGACGGGTTGTGATTGAGACCTAATATAGGAATATTTCCAGTTGGAATGCTTGGACCTAATGTAGGAACATTGGTCATTGGAATGCTTTGTGTAATCCCTATGGTTGTGTTTGTGCCAATTGTAGGCCTCTTACCAACAGTATTTGGATGAAGATGCCCCCGTAGTGAATTGTAAACCTTGTGTTACGTTGAATGGGGTAGTGTTCACAATTGATGTTGTTTGTGTCGGTATGGTAGTTGGTATGGCCATTGTAATTTGTGGGATAGACACACTTGACGTGGCATTTTGGGTTTGTTCAGTAGGTGTCATTTTTAATGTGTGGACATCAAATCCTGGTGGTAGTGTGGCACCTTCTACTAGAAACTTTGCTAGATATCGTTGGGGGTCATTTGCCAAACACTCATCCATAAAGGATGCAAACTCGGGATCTTGGACTACCGCTTGTATGTCTTCTATAAAAACTCACCCATTGGCATATCTAGTGACATGTTTTTCTAACAAAGGTTTGTGTGGTCGCTCTTTCCTTGGTGGTTGAGTTCTGAAAGGATTGATAAATTCGTTGGGATCCGTCATTGCTCTAAGTTTGTTTTGGGACCTTGTTTCAACCATAAAAGTTTGCTCAAAATGTGGGAATGCAGACTATAGCTAAAAACCTTATATGTCCTAGTCCTATATTTTTTGGATTTTTTTGTTTTTGACAATAAAGGATGTTGCTAAACAATTGATTTAAAATGATGGGTACTAAGATGACATGTGATATGACAGATGATATGCAAAGTCTCGAGTTGATGGTGACGTTAAATGATTCTAAGATTAGGCCTAACTTACCACCTATGGAATAAATTCAAGGACCAATTTGACGTGACCAAGTAACCTGATTGTAGGACAAGGATAATTGACACGTGAATTTCCCAAACTAGACTATTGAGCTAGGAAGATTCATTGATAGGATAAAAGTGACTAGGTTCAATGATGATGACAAAATCAGAACAAGGATGTACCCAATGACGCGGGGAGTTGTTCTAACCTTGTGTATGTAGTTTCCTAGGATGTGCCTAAATTTATGCAACTTATGATGACTATGTTTATGACATATATTACACCTAACAATGCAAAGTTCTTGAGCAAAATTTTTGGTTTCTGTCCAAGGTTGATCGTAAGAAACAGAAAACAAAAATGATAGTTTTAGTTTTCAGACACAGTTTTCACAAGTTTCTCAGTTTTCTATTGACAGTCAGATGTGGTTCACCTAATCAGTTGTGGTTTATAGTTTAACAGATGTAGTGACTTGACCAAAAATAGGTTTTTGGGTGACAATTGGCAATTTTGACAGTGACAGATGCGGTTAATTATTTGACAATAGCGGCTCCGCATAACAGTTGCAACTCAGGATGTGATTTTCGAACCTAAAATTTTCTAATAGACAGTTGTGGCTTAGTACTTGATAGATGCGGCTCGCAATGACAGTTGCGACTCAGGAATTGACAGTTGTGGTTCGATTTTTTCTAAACTATGTAAAATGTGGATTTTTCTGACAGACAGATGCAGCTTTCGACTTGACAGATGCGACTCAGGTTTTGACAGTTGCGGTTTTTTGGAATGATGTTTTGACTAACTCCGTGTAATGATCAAGTTTTTCAATGAATACAGTAAAAATAATCACAACAGACAATGTGTTTTCAGTTTCGAGGTGTTAGATCTGTTTAAACCATAAAACATTTTCAACCTAGGCTATTATGGACAATATTTGTTGAATTATTACTTGGATAAATCCTGCTACGCACATTCAAGGTAGATGACTAGTAGCTTGACCCCACTGGCTCCCCTCCACGGTACTCACTTATACGGGGCAACTAAGCTACTATACCCATGAAACTCCCATGGCATACATGTCACCTCAACATGAGAACCGTAAATTTGTAAGATGGCTTCACAGGTTTTGCACCTGCTACGCCAGGAAATAGATAGGTTTTTGGAAAAACTAGAACAAGGTATTTAGTAAGGGAATTTTGTTCATGGGGCACCACTCAACTTCGGTGAGAGTCCATTTTTGTTTATCTCATTGGAATAGTGTAAATGATTCTTGGGTTTCTCCAAAAATCCACTTTTATATACTGGCTGGAAGGTTCTTGGCATCTAGCGTGCTACCGGTCTGAGTCATCTTGGGATGAGTACTTTTTCCCACCAAGACAAGCCCAAGTTCTAGAGTTAGTAATTGTTTCTCTTGCATCCAGGATCGCACGAATGCGCAAGGGGAGGATACTTTGATTACTAAATTGTGGGGTTCTAAACTAACAAAGTAGACACGAAAAACACTGGTTAATTTTTTAAGCCCAAACGAGATTATTTACACTACCAAATAGAAAGCATTTAAAATAGGTAAAGTCATTAGGTCCTGCATGCAAACTGATTAGTAGTTCATTTTCCTTGTGTCTTCGACTTTTGTCCTACAGAAAATATTGTTTTTGGTTTTGGTCTTCTTCACTTCGATCTGCAAAAATCTAAGCTATTCCCCCTATGCACAATTGCAATCAAACATTAGCAAAAAAATGCGAAATGACACAAAAAACAAAAAATGGAAACACAGATGTACGAAAATAACTAAAAAACATGGAAAGAAAACTTTACCAGTCAGATGCGGATTTTCAAGCCACAAATGTGGCTCAAAATTTTGACAGGCGGATGCGTTTCACATTGACAGTCGGGCGTTAGGCGAAATGTTGACAGACGGATGCGGTTCGTGATGTCGCAAATGTGGTGCGTAATGGCAGATGTGTCATTGTTTGCAGAAGATGTGGCGTTCAGTTGAGTAGATGCGGTATTCCATTCGATTCCTGCAAAAATAAAAATAAAAATAAAACAAAAAATGGAAAACGGAAATATGTTGCTCAAATTTGAAGCATGTTCACGTCGGGTTCACCAAATGTAACTCAGATTTTTGAATTGGATTAAAGCTACTACTGCATAAGATTACAAATATCAATCATAATCTAAATAAAACAACAAACAACGAATAAAGCAAGCATGATTAAAACTAAACTAATAAAACTAGAATGATCTCACCGCATATGCGATTACTTCCTCGATTTATCTCGATTGCTCTTCTCCATCTTGTTGTATTGTCATTCTTGCCCTTAGATGTTTGTGTTTGAATGCAAGTATAACCTCGTCGAGTGTCTCAGCAAAATATCGAAGATTGTTTCTTCTCAAAAGTAATGATTTCGAGAGTAATGATTCCGGGAGGAAGAATAATGATAATGACAAGCCTTTTTATAGATTTTGGGTTTTTGAATGATTGGCTCAGATTCGAAGATAGATCAATGATCAAGATTGATGAATGTCATGCGATGTGAGTTATGTGTCAGTCGGAACGTGAGTTAGGAATTCTGTAGGATAAATATTAAATTAGAATGATAACTTAATCTTTAGTTAAGAATCTTCGAAAATAGAAGAAATAGACTTTGAATGGAAAAGACAAAGTTGGAACTCAACTTCGAATGCACACATGAATTAATTAATTAAATAAATATTTAATTAATAAATGCATTCATGCATATGAGTTAGAACTAGTTAACTGGCTGATTGTGATGGAGAGTCCTCTCACAAGGCGATTAGATATCGAACCTAGAGATAACTGATGGATTAAAACAGATCTTGAGTGAGAAGGTGAGTGAATGATTAGATAACTGAATGATAGAAGAATGTGACATAAATAATTAATAATGAATTAAATGTTAATTTAATTCAACATTCGAAAATGATATGATTTAAATTAAATAAATAAAGATAATTTATTTAATTTGACTATTGAAAAGGTGGAATTGAATAATTAAATAATAAATATTTAATTATAGTTGAAAAGAGGTAAAGGGGTAATTAAATAATAAATATTTAATTATGGATAAATGGCGTTTAATATTTAATTAAGAAAGAAGAATTAATTAGTTAGCAACATAATTAAATAAACATGATTTATTTAATTAACCAAAGTTGAATATAAATCATAATGGACTAATGAATTAATTAAAAAGGGGTATTTAATTAATGGAGGAAATATGCATTAGAAAAGTAATTAAATAATAAACATTATTTAATTATGACCATGGATATTAGAAAATTATGTTGAAGATTGTACTTGTAGGCCTAAACCAATTTTCGGTGTTTACAGAAAACATTGATCATTAGGATCTCACATTTATTGTCATCTCATGAGTGTAACATTTGGCTATTTTGCACATATACTCAACTTTCAATTGTTAGTGATATATACATGTAAGATAATGCATATGACCATTTGGAGGGAGGAAGATAATTATCTATATACAATATTAGTCTCAAATTTGTAGACCATTTCCTTCAATAATACATTCCAACCCTCATAGTATATAGGGGAGAGGATCTAGTAGTTGAGCACCCTAACTTTGTGCCTTAGAAAATATTATATGACAATTTCAAATCACTCCAAAATTTTCACAACAATTTACTTGGCAAGTCACATGCTTATAACTAAGGTTTTGGGTCTGACATCATGTTGATGTCACATCAACATGTTTTTTGTTGAGGTGTTCAAAAGGACCCAAAAAAAGTTAGAGTGCTAGTTTTGCACTAAGTCATGTTTTATTGGTGTGATGATATGACATCATGTGATCCATTGCTTTCTAATATGAGTACTCATGACCAACACTAACAACTTTAAAATAAGAACTATTAGCTATATATTTAGCCTCCCTTGGACTTGCCAGTCCACAATTGACCGGAAAACCTGTCTCATGCTGCTAAACCATCTCTGGGTACAACTTTCAGGCGCTCAGAATATCCCTCAAATAACTTTCAGGGGTCAAAAAAATCTGTTTACTTCTAGTAGATCGGACTGTTATTTTTAGAGTAAATGCAATATCACCAGATTTGATTCACTGATGACGCCATTCATTGTCTCAGGCTCACGAATCTAGTAACTCTGAAACCCCAACATTTGTAGATCTATTTTTTGTTTATTGTGAATAGGTTAAAGCAGCCGTTGTAGGGAGACTGGTTTTTTTCTCCCCAGGCCTCAAGATTCGATCCCTCGACATCGAACTCCCATCCACTCCAGACACTGCAACCTCCAACATATCAGAAAAATTGTTCCCTGAGCTTTTCTACGCCATCCGCCTGCTGCCTGACCCATCTAGGAGTGGATCGAACAGCAGAGCGCTGAAACCCAAAAAGACAACCTTGCCCTTATCCAAGGAAAAACTGAAATGCAGAACCCAATGGATCTTGCCAGTGTGACATCAAATCCAATAAAGCAAGCCCAAGGTTGAAAAGTAAATGAAAAAGAATTAAGTGATGCATCTTTGGTATGCTAGATTTAACAAGCTATAAAACTGCAATCTTTTGCAAATACCATAGTCATTACAAGCAAAACAGTAATAGGTGAGAGAACTTGAAGTGTTATTTTTTACGAATAATTTCATATGGGATCACCGTAGATGTGATTTAGGTTCAATGAAAACTTAAAAATTAATATATATGCTGCAGATGTCAGGACAGTTTTCTGTGCCACCAATACTTGTAACATGTTTCAAAAGTTTTCTCTTATCACTCATCAGAATCATCTTCATTGGATTGAATGAAACAGTTCCATTTATGATTTAAGATGATAGAAATGGTATCTGCCAAATGTTAAAGGAAGTGAGTGCATGAGTATGTGGTGCCTGCGTAAGGGTATTTGCTAATCAGTATTTGTTTTTCTTCACATGTAAATGGGTAGAGAGAATTGTTGCTTGCTATTGATAGCATGAAATGTTTTCTCATTTCTCATTTATTAGTCTCGTCTATCTATAAGCGGAGATTAATGTTTTTGCTATGCTCCTTTTTGCTATTAATGAGACTTGGAATTGGCGTCAGGAGATGAGAAATGCGTTTATTGTATGGTCTATGGCAATTTCACTATTAAAATGGAATTTCCATTGTCTTTTTCAATTTTCTGATTGGCATTCATAATTTTTACAGCAGTTATATGTTTTTTCATTTAAAAATTGTTCTGGCAACGAATCAAAAAGAAGGGAGGAAAAAATGTAATGAGTTTCCTATGTTTTTCTGTTGTGGATGTGTCTTTGCTGCGAGGATTCTTGGTGAACATGTGCATTCTTGCTATGTTCAGACATGGCATGGAATACTGCTCTTTCTGGGCATTTGGTTGTGGCTGAGGATTGTTGGGTGCTACATGTAGAGAATATCTATTGCATGGAAGCCTCAAAACACAGAATGGACATGTGTTAAAAGGTTTACAGGATTAAATGGAGTGGTGAAGTAATATTTTCGAGAATGTCATGGACATTCATTTCCATAGGCTCCCCTTTGTACAAGCGTGTGTTGCAGGGCTGAGCAGATGATCTCTTTTAATGGCTACATGCTTGTCGTTTGTTTAAATATTTTTATACACAATGATTGATTTTGTTGATAGCAACCATGTGGCACTGGTGATTTACTCTGGTAGGGAGTGCAAATTTACTCTCCGTGGAAGTAGCTATGGAGAAAATCCTCCTTTTGGGGTTGGGCAAGCTCAACAATAGTGACGAGTTGCTTGCTCTTTTGTTTGATAGGCTAGAGAACTAGCACCTGTCATTGTATTATCATCGTCTGTCCATTTACTAACAGTGAGCTCGGGGAATGGAAGGGCATTGAAATTGGTAATAGGGCATGTACCAATACAGGTGATAGTTGACTACATTGGTGTGTCAAATCTAGGCAGATATTGCCATGCAAACAAAGACTTTACTGGTTAATGGTGTTGGCATTTGTACAATGGAAAATTGTTATCAGAAGCCCCCTCTCACACCCCCCTCTGCCACCCCCCTCTACTACTATTACTAGTTATTGTTGTGGTGCTTTCTATACTCAAAAGTAAACATAAATCATGTTGCAATAGGCACTCTAGCGGATACCCTAACACACAATTAGTAATAGGGTTTTCATCCCTGCTTAAGATCAACACCATGATAACAATAAGTGTTGCTTGAAATTTTGTAAAGCCTTTTCAAAAATTCATTATGTGCATATTCTGTAATCATGGCATTTCATGAGACCATGTTTCTTTGAGACATTTAAAATGCGGAAATATTTGGGTAGAGCATAGCACATGGTTTATGGTCAGCAAAGAAGTCCTTCCTTAGGGTTTTATGCTCTATTTTGACTCAGATGCAAATTGTTTTCAATATTTTTTTACAAACCTGAGGGAGAAGAAGAAGCTATCAATTATAGATTGACAAATCTTTTGTAAGTCAATTTTTTAATAAGTAGTATACTTGCATCTTCAATTTTTTATTCACACTTGTAAGTTATAGTAGACTATTCTTTTGGTAGAAATTCTATTTTGCTAACACTGTTATGATTTTTTTGGGCTTTTGTTGAAAAAATGGATGTGCTTTTTTTTTTAGAGTGCAAATAAGGTTATAGACACCACTACCTAGTAGGCATCACATTTGTTCATTTGTTCTTAGCCATCTTCAAATTTATTCATGCGGACATTCCTATTAAATTTTTCCTTGCTCATTTTAGCATTTGGTTACAAGATTTTAGTTAAGAAATTTTTTTCCTACAAATCAGTTTTATAGTACTAGAAAAGAAATTATTCAATATCATAGAAAATTGTGCAAATGCTCATCACAAAGCTACAAAAATTTTGAAGGATGTAGAAACCTATGGAGAAGCAAATAACTTATTTTCATAGAATGTAAGTGTTGCATTATAAGCTTTCGGGAAAGTCTGCCATTCTCTAACTCATGTCTCCATATCATTTCTCAACCTGAGCAAAGCTCTATGATATTCTAGAATGAAATAATTCTGCACAACATTGCAATCTTATTCAGATCAGGTTGCCATTTTTTTTTGCTAACCAACACATAGTTTAAAATGTCAAAAAAATCAACAATGTATTCACGATTCTTTGAAAAGACCAATTTATTAGATTGAATAATATTGGTAAGAGATGGACGGTCACACAATAAAAGTTGCAGGCTGCAGCTTCAAAGGCTCCTCATACAAGGACCTTGAGAACATATATGTTAAGAGATGTAATGCAAGACCATGAAAATAATGATTTTCAATTAGAATGGATCGCAAACAATGAAGATCCAATATTTAATGATATGGAATTGACCATCTTGGAGGAGGTATTTGATGACCATAACCATAATTGAGTGCTAGCAAGCCAAAACTTTGAGATTCAACTTTGGATTGTGGCCTCATAGGCTCTATTTTGTTACTCTGTAATATTATATTATTTGCAAGTTACTAAGTTGTAAATGATATTCTAGGTTTGAATTTTAAGACAAAACATAATTGTAATTGGCAAAATTAAAGAGCAAACCACACCTTTCATGTCTTGGAATTTTAATTTGTTTAACTTTTTGGCTCTTCACTCAATTTGGCATGAAAAACAAAAACATTTATTTCTCCCTGCTTTTATGAAAATTTTAAAACTTTTTTGGTTTCCTGATTTTTTTGAGTATTTTCCCAATTTTGACCCTAGTAGAATTTGGTTTGCCAAGTCAATCCCAATTCCAAATGATGCTACTATCTTGAAAACACAAGATTTAATAAAATTGCACTTACATATCCTTTATTTATTTATTGGTGCATAGACTTTTTGAGAAAATCTATTGTTTCCCCTTTGTTGTTTAGTGTTTAATCAATTGATACAACATTCTAGGGGCTTCACCAAATGATGCCAATGCCCTGTATTCTATTACATTGTTTTGAATGTGAGCGGTAGTATCACTGTATCTTCTAAATTTTACACTATATTGTTTGGTCTAGTTTTTCTATTGTAGTGTATATTTCATAAGATGTGTTCAAATAGTCTCTCCAAGTTTCAAATTGGACATTTTTTTGCATATTGATATTTTCCTTTACTTTTTTAGGAGCATTTCTCCTTTGTCCTGCTTTTACTGAAATATGTTAGAGTTGGATTGAGTCTATAGTAGTCCAAATTGCCCAATTGGTAGCCATTCTTTATGATTTAGATCATTTTTATATGGATTTTGATGGAGAAATAGAGGCAAAACCCATTTTCATGCTAGAGTTTTTTGAGATTGTGTTTTTCCTTGGCAAACAAGGTGTAGCTTGATTCTTATCCATGCTTTTGCAGTCCTTTGCATAATTTTTTTGTTCTTCTCATAACTATGTTGGCAAGCAACTATTTAACTACAGCTTTGAAAGTAATGAACTTAAAGTCGAATAGTCATGTTTTCATTTTTAGCTGTTAATTCATGATTTGGAATAGCCAGCGCATTTACAGATTAACAAATATATACAATCTGTCCCATGTTATACAAAGACATGCATTTTAAAGCATCTGATATTTGGTTTTATGTAATACTAAGGTAACAAGTACAAAGATAATATCATGATAATACAAAAATCCAAACAAAGAATACTAATTTAAACTAGGATCGTGATCTATGTTGTCTTTTGACACAGGCTCAAGATGAGACATCATTTGATTTGGATGCTATTTTCATCCCATCCACATTTCAGTCAAGTTTCTTACTAGGAATGGAAGGATCTACTATATTTCTATCTTTCCGGTAATAGTACAACTATTTCTACACATGCATGGAATTCTCCATACAGATGTTGGCTTTTGCACTCTTTGGATTTACCATTGTGTAGGCAAAGGCACCAACTTGAACAAATTGTTTCAAGTGTTAACTATCTAGGTGATTTCCGACATTCATTGTTGAACACTTAACATTGTATAACTTTCTAGAATACTAGGTCAGTTGCATGAATGCATATGCTTCTAGATGTCTCTGTATTGTATTGTTTGAGCTAAATGACAGTTATAGTGCCATTATAGTTTCGTCCTGCCCACATTTCAATTGATACAATATTCTAGGGGCGTCATTTTGACATCACTGCTTGCTCATCCCAGAACTAAATACACTATGATTATGTTCATTGCCTTTCCACAGGAATAAAACCAGGTCTGCAACTTGATTTATTCCCTCTAAATGTGATTCATTTCTATTAACTCTAATTTGTACAGAGCCACAGTGTCTTCTTGATGATACTGTTTTAGTAGTGGGGATTGAGTCTTGAAATTGTTTTCATTTTCAGATGTAGCTTAACTATCCATACCCTCCTCGTACCCCCACCAATAAATCATGAACATCAAATATTTCTATAGGCAGGAACTCCAGCAGCAGCGCAGCTCTTGTTTGGACACTATTTAAATCCACTTCTATATTTTTAGGGTGAATCCACGACTTTCTTGTTATACTGCATGGTATTTATCTATAAATTTAAAAACTTATAAGCAGACAAAATAGTTCTCTGACAGCAGATAAATGCTTTACTCCTGGTATAGATAGATAAGTCAGTCCCAACCTACTCCTAAGCTTGGTCATGAGGCTAAGACCCAAGGGGTGCTAAATAGACAAACACATGCATACCTATTTATATAGGTGGTTGTGGTTCTATACATAGGCATATACTTATATATCTATATATAGATACACACCTTTTCTTTTGGGCTAAATTTGATTAAGGGTAAGGTTGCCTACAACTGGAATTTTGCAGGTGAGATGCCAGCTCCCAATTGGCTTTAGCTAAACAAACGAGAAATGAAATATAGGATGAATTTCAAAATTTATATTTAAACATCTGCTTTTCTGTCTATAAGAAAATCACCATTCTTCAGCTCTAAGCTTATTCCAACTGTGAAAAATTTAACAAAAATAGAATCTATTGTCTTTCGTCATTTATTTGTCGCTCCTTTTATTCTATAATCCTTGTGAGAAATGGTTTATTTGGTACGGGCTTCCATTTATTAATCAGTATTGATATTGAAGCCTCTTACCCCATAATCTTCCAATTAGATTTTCCTTTCTGCATAAAGTTCTAGGGTTTCTTTCTTGTTATAGATTCAAAATTATAATGGTTGAAGTTATCATTCACATTGCCTTCAAAGTTTTGTTCTAAGGCTCTCCTCCCTACCTAATTACCTTAGCTCATCCTCCTATTTTTCTAAAGAATGTTGCCCAAATCTTCCATTTGTAGGCATTCATCTTCTTTAATATTGCTTAGTTAAGTATCTAGACATCCTTCTACTTCATTTTGGTATAAGCAGCCTTACGCATTCCTTTACATCAATAAACAGTGATTAATGTATGGTCGAACAATCAATCAAGATTTAACTTTTTCAAGATTTGTTTTATGTTTCTTACTTGCATCAGTGAAGCTGCACATTTTTTAACAAGGCATTGAAACCGTTTGACAAAATCCCTCAAAGAAAAGTTGTTTCATGAATGCTTTGATTTCCAAATTGCACAATAGCATCGTGGAAAATGTTTTAGAACTTATATCGAATGCAATGACAACTGTAAAGGAATATTCAAAGTTGTTCGGTTTTTGCAACTTAGTTTTTCAGGTAGACCTTTTCTATTAGGTTCAAAGAAAAAATATAGTGTAAGAGATCTTGTCTCATGACTCCCAACTTTGCTTGAACTTAGAACAATACACCTCTTTGCTTGACATAGAATTTACTTGGGTCTATTATATCTAGTGAAATAGAAACTTCACAATTTTGTAGATCTTTTGCATTCAAGAAAAGCAATAGATCTATATTTCCTCTAGCAATCACCAATTTCACAAAACCGTCCTACCAGTACTAGTGGTGGACTACACTGCATTGCAACCCTTGTTTCATTAAATAAATTACATTGGTTATGTGGTTTTATGTATGATTGTTTTCATATATGATTTTATTGTAATATCTATGCTCCATGGAGTTTTGGGGACGGGGACGGTAGGGAACGACGGGACGAGTTTCTGGTATGAGGGTACTTTTGGGCCATGTTTTAGGGGATGACTGATAAAAAAATGCAGAAATTTTAAAAGTATAGAGAAATCTCAAATATTCATACCATAACATTGATAAAGCATTCATCATAGACATTGTAGAAGATTAATACATAACATTAGAATTGAAATGAGATTTCACATGAGAATCAACAAACAAATTAACAAAATTCAAATGCTTTCATTGTCAATGTTCATACATATTAAATAAGAATTATAACAAAATGCCCAAGGGCTCCAAGTTTCAACTATAAAATGACAAAAACATAAAAAATATATGGTTTTCCTTAATCAACAAACACAACTGACAAGTTAGTATCAAACTTGGAGCTCAAGTTTGAGTCACCATCAGATGCAATGGTGGGTGGAAGTTTCTGAGAAGTCCCCGAGTCCCCGAAATGTTTTTGGGATGGGGAGGGGGTACTAGGGTAGGGGACGAGTCCCCGTGGAGCACTGTGTAATATCTATTAGTTTCTTCATGTTAATATGTTTTGAGTTGTGAAATGAATTTTGCATTTATTTTGTAGATTGTAAATTTTTTTTATTTTGTTTTTGTTTTTAAGTTATTTTGTGACAATTTTGTAAACTGAATTATTAAGTTGGTAGTGAGGATCAATGTAATGGTTGTTAGTGCTATTTTCACATACAGCGAATAGTGGAGATCAAACCATCTTCATATATTAGACTTTTTAGGGGTGGAGATCAAACCATCTTCATATGTTAATATTTTTAGTGAAGTCATGTGCTACTTCACAGGTTGGTGCATCAGTTGCATTTCTCCAACTACTTTATCCTTTCACCTAATACAACATTTCCATTTTCACCTTCTTTGGTATATTCTCCTCTTATTGATTACTTGTGTTATTAAATTTTTCTTGTTTATGTACTTTATTTTTCCTTCTACATATTGGACTATGTTATATTATGTATGCATGGCATTGTTCACATGTGTTCAATATGATTGATCGCTTGCAGAATTAGTATTCTTTATGTAGAGATGTGTGATCTGGAATGACAATTAAATATTCATAAATTAATCCTTTATTCTATACGCAATTATTTTCACAAAATTTTGCTTCTAAATGATGGAATGCATGATTGATTATGAATGCCTATTAAATTAATGCCCATGTTAATCTAAATGTTCAATTTGTTGGCAAGGTATCTTATTATAGATAAGGAAATGAAAGAAAGTGATATATACGCCAAAGAATTGGACAAATGTACTTAAGAACAAAAGAAAAATAAGTTTCATCTATTTTGGATTGTGTTAATAAGCTTATACTACAAGTACCAAGTTTAAAAGCAATATATGATTGCATGGCAATGACTGTATTGTACACTTCTGATTGTATTGTTGTCAAAGATGGAGATGAGCTTGCTCTTATCCCTCCAATCGGTGGAGATTGAAATTAACTTAATTTATGCACATGTTTATTGTGGCCAAGCATTTCGTTTTTTATGTAAGATAAATAAGTTACATTCTTAGTGTTATTGTAAGCCACCAATGTATATAATGTCAAATTTCAAGGTTATTCTTCATTTTTTATTGTTAATATCTAATAATAAATATTTATATTCACAAGGCGTTAATTTGTTGGTCTAAGTGATGACTCTTAATCTTCCATTGTTGATTTCTATTGTTAATATCTAATGTTGATGTTTAGAAGGATCTAAATAATATTGATGCTCATAAGAAGCTACTCCAATATTTTTAAATTATCTTCAAATATAAATAAAATCAAATAGATTGTTATACTACCTTGTTCATCTTCACAATTGCTACTGCTTCAAAGCTTTACAATTTGTTTGCTTGTTTAGACTATAATAAAGGTTGAACATAGTCTTCATTTTAATTAAATCTCTAAATAACACATTTGCTAAAAACTGAAATTCAATTAAAATTTGTAAGGAAGTTTTTAATAATAAAATATAAATAAAAGGTTGAATTGAAAGTGAAATCCAAAATTAGATTTATATAGAACACAAGCCAAACCCTTCTCTATTGTGTTTGTTTAAGATCATTCTTCTTTGGTTATATATCTCTCTCTCTTTGTTTTATATGTTTCTGTTAAGTTTGTCTTTAATTTCTTATCGACGTATCCATTGAACCTCTTATAGATACAAATACTAGTATTTAAAATAATAGATATTAAATCAACAAATGCTATCACAATTATTAAAACATTTGTATTTCTTTACATTCTCACAAATACTTTATAACGTTATGTTCCGTACTTCAATATTCTTACCGAAGTCATCAAGTCAGTAAATAAGTCATCCTTTAATCACGGGTCATGGGCCGGAAAGAATTTAAAAAGTTGGTCTACCAAATTTCTGAAACACGCAGGATTGCGGACATCGAATGATGTAAATTCATTGGAAAAAATCTTTGACAGATTTGCAGTGCATTTTGAATAGCTGAGGTTCCATTAGGTCTATTCAAACAGCCGTATGGCATCTGCCTTCAAGTCAGAAAATAAATTTTAACAATGCCATATTGGTGATAAATGAAGTACAGATTTTTCTACCATTCACGCTGAACTTTGATTAGGCGGTACGAAGGACCTTTTATAATTCTCGACAACCTGGCAATGTCTATTCAGCGCACAAAATGACGATTTGAACGTATTGATTAATTAATAAAAAATAAAGAAAACATTGTATCTTTATTGTATTTTAATTAGTGGGAGATTTGTAGGAGTAGGACCCACCAGCTAGCTGATCATTCTTTCTAGTTTTGAACGAATGAACTTTTTGATGTCCATTAGATCAAGCAGTTTAAGAGTTCAAAAGATTGATAAGTAGGAGGTTGAATCCTGATAGCAATATCATATTTCAAAAGATGTTTCTTTTACATATTTTCATGTTTTTTATTTTATGTTCATTTTTTTATTATGAATCTTTATTAAGAAATTAGTCATCTTGTAAAGTCTTGTTTCTTCAAATAATACATTTAGATTGTCCATCTTTCAAATGTTTTCATATTGAATATGAATATCTTCATACATTGCACATTCTATGATAAAGTGCCATTCAATTTCAACCATCTTGTTGTTGTAGAAAATGTAAGTTCGTTCCTCCCAATCTTTTTTGGAGATTATACATTTACTAGTCTCACACGAAGATGATAATCAATTCTCAATTGTGCAACTAAAAGTTTAGCCTTTCCTTTAATTATAGCTCTTAGATGGGTTTTTTCATCGTGTTCTCACGTAAGATTGAACTCTTTGACATAATGCATTTTTTTCGGCTAATCTATTTTGTTCTGTGTCAAGTCTTGAATTTTTATTAGACAATTTTTTTTAATCTCTACATTAATGTTAGCACATTCTTGCAAATCTTATATGAGTTTTTTCATCATGTTCTAGCGTAAGGTTGAACTCTTTGACATAATATATATTTTCAGCCAATCCATTTTTTCCACATGGTAGTCTTGATTTTTTCTAACACAATCTCTTTTATCTCCTCATTAATGTTAGGACATTCTTCTAAATTAAAGTCCCATTTGCTCATTAACTCAAATTGTTTTGCTCCTCCCATGTCTTCTTCCTACCATCCAATTCCTCCTCAATGACCATTTTGACTTAGAAATATTAATCCATATTTTCAACCTTTTTTGGTAAGTAAACAAATTATCCCTAATACTTCCATTAGAAACACTTTTGCTTCAGCCAAAAATATCTCATAGAAGACAATTGTTTTAACTTTGATACTACTAATGATTAAATGTAATTCATTCTGAGTTGAAAGTAATTTATGATTTTTATTATTAATAATTAAATAAAAATATCTTTGTAATATTTTAAAATGAAAATACAATTTTATTTGAAGTGAAGATACTAACGACTCAGAGAGGAGTCATCTGTTCAATGGCTCAAATGCAAGGCTAATGCAACCTCCGTCATTTTATCCACTTCAATACGGTATTTTGCAGTTTATTTCCACGCGGAATAGGAAGAATCCAACAACGACTGACTGGAATTTTTAGCTAGGGCGAAAAAAACTTGCGTGTTGAGTACGATGTTTGATATTTTGTAGACCCAGTTATTATATAGATCTAAATCTTAAACATCTTCCATCAAGTTAATTAGGTTTTTTAACCATCCATGGCTGCTAGTCAGATGCTCTGTCTTATTTTCATTCAGTATCTCTTCTGCGTTTCGGCTCAGAAGCAGCAGAATATCACGTTGGGATCCACTCTTAGTCCTTTCAAAAATTCTAAATGGACAGTTTTCTTTTGGATTCTATCAGTTAACCCCAATGCTCTACATGCTGAGAATTTGGTTTGACAATATATCTCTTAAAACTCTGGTCTGGACGGTTATCAAGGATGAGAGGGACCTTCCTCTTGAAAAGATGTGTACTCTACAACTTAGCAACAATGGCCTCAGCTTGTATGATGATTGAAAACATCTTAAATGGTTGGCCGCTAGTTCTGACAACGTAACAGCAGCTGCAATGTTGGACACTGGCAACTTTGTGCTATTAAATGCATTATCGCAGCCCGTTTGGCAGAGTTTCGACTCTCCTACAGACACCCTCTTGCCCAGTCAGACGCTTAAGTCTGAAGCTATCATGTTTTCTAAGGCTTCAGCTACAAATTTCTCAGTAGGCCTATTTTTACTTGCAATGCAAGCGGACGACAATTTGATGCTTTATAATGCGGAGCAGAGGGCTGAGACTCAAGGCGCATACTGGATTAGTGGAAAAATCCAACCAACCCTAATGGGAGGAATCTTGAAATTTTATTCGAGCGGGCTCTTGTATCTCATAAATAGCACCAACATGACGGGTTTAAAGCTTGCAAAGGGCAACACCGGAGATGGGTGTTTTCTTCGTAGACTGACAATTGAGAGCGATGGTATTCTTGCACAGTATTTGTGGAACATGGATGGCCTTGATTCTTCTTGGATACCTGTATGGAAAGTTGTAAATGATCCTTGCAGAGAGGTCATGGGCCAATGTGGAAGCAACGAAATTTGTGGACTGAGCAGCCAGAACAAGGTGTACTGCACTTGCCCTCCTCAATTTAATTTTATCGACAATAATGACCACTTTAAGGGATGCATGCGAAGAAAATTGCACGAGCAGAGCTGTAGCCGTGGAAGCACCAGCTTGTCATGCCTCGTCAACACGGATTGGCTAGATGGCTTTGATTATTCAACATTGACAAATGTAAGTGAAAGTGAATGCCAGCAGGCCTGCATGAACGATTGCATGTGTGTCATGGTCATATATGCCGCAATAGATTGCTACAAGAAACGGTTTCCTCTGATTAACGACTGGTAGGGAGCTGACATTCCTAGTATAGCTTTTGTGAAAGTATCTAATGACTATAACGCACCATCTCCCTTCAATCTCGCAGAACAAAGAAAAGATGTTGAAGTTTCAATCCACTCCCGCGCCAGTCTGTTGCCCTTACCGCGCCCCCGTGCCCTCAGACTCACCAGCTTGCGGTTCTACGGTGTCCACAGGGCTACTGCAGCCTTTCGCTCTCCAGACGAAGGTCTCTTGGCGGTCTCTTCCATAGTCTACCGCTTTACCGCGGTCATGCTTCTCACTTTCGACGGCTTCACGGTGGCGGTCATTTTCAGTCACCTCGTTACCGCGCATTAACTGCATGATACCTACAGCAATGCGGTTAACCGCTAGATCTCTCTCACTGCCCTCCCGCAGTTACACCTCCAACCGCGTGCGGTACCACAATGACAGTCATTGCTCCCTGCTCTGTCCGCTCAAACTGTTACCACTCTACCGCGGTCTGATCGCTAACCTTCCGCGGTGACATGGTGTCCTCTGGTCCTCCCTGTTCCGTTGTTTGTCGACCGTGTGTGGGCGGTTACCGTGACCACCACAGTACTGCGGTGGACCATCTGTTGGCCATCTGGGTGGTTACCGTGGCCACCACGGTCTCTTCAAATTCTTCGGCGGTAGCATGGTGGTTGACTTCAATTGACCTTCCTTCGGCGGCAGTGTGTGCGTGTTGCACTGATGAACTCATAGAACATAAAGGATGTTTATTTAAATCATTTTGACGGTGTATGGTCATGTTTTTGCTAGCATTCATAATTGCCATTACTTGTATTTAATTCAACTGTGGTTGTAAACTTATATGGACTGGCATGTTTGTAATTTTTGGTGTGATAGAAGTTGAATGCAATTTTCTTCGAAGTAGCATATATTTTTTATGGTTGTTCTATGTGTGTGAATGATAAAAATTTATTCTGGTATATTTCTTATCTCTGCCTTTCCCTTCACATGGTATTAGAGCCTAAGGCTATTTGAAGAGAGTCTGTAAATCATGGCAGCAAGCATAAGTTTGAGTAATCCCCAGATTCCACAGCTAAATGGGAAGAATTATGACTACTGGTCCATAACAATGAGAGCATTGTTTTGTTCACAGGATTTTGTGGGAGTTTGTAGAAAATGGGTTCCTAGAGCCTGTAAATGCAGTAGCATATAATGCCTTAACTCAAGCTGAGAAAGATTTGTTGAAGGATAACAAGAAGAAGGATTCGAAGGCACACTTCTTCATTCTACAAGGAGTTCATGAAAGCATTTTTCCTAGAATTTCAGCCATTGCCAAGTCCAAGCAAGCATGGGACATTTTACAAATTGCATATCAAGGAATGGACAAAGTTAAAATTGCAAAGTTACAAATATTGAGAAGAGAGTTTGAGACTTTGTTTATGAAAGATAATGAGTCTCTAGATTCATATTTTACTCAAATAATGGGATTGGTGAACCAGATGAGAATACATGGATAGACACTTCAAGATGTCAAAGTTGTAGAAAATATTTTAAGAAGCTTACCCAGAAGATTTGAGTCAATTTCAGTAACAATAGAAGAGACAAAAGATCTCACACAATATTCAATTGATGAGCTTTATGCTTCACTTATTTCTCATGAGCACAGACTCAGTAGAACAACAAATATGTCATTGGAGCATGCATTCAAGTCACAAGCTTCAATTAACCAAGGAAGCGGCAGAGGTAGAATGAATTTCAGAGCAAGAGGAAGAGGCTTCAATAGAGGTGGAAGAAATAACCAGTCAAGTTCAAGTGGAAGAGGCAGCAACCAAAACTCATCTCAAAACTTTCCTCAAGGACAAAGGTATGAGAAATCTTAGGTCCAATGCCATTACTGTAAAAAGTTAGGACATTACATGAATGAGTGTAGGAAGAAGCAATATGATATGGGTAGACAAAATGCAAATTTTACTAGAGAAAGTCAAGATCATAGACCTGATAAAAGAGCAATGTTTTTAGCCTATAATGTAGCTCAAGCTAGTGAGAAAGAAGTTTGGTTTTTAGACTCAGGCTATAGTAATCATATGACAGGGAATTTAGAGTTGTTTACAAGTTTAGATGAGAATATCAAGTTAGATGTCACACTGGGGAATGCCAACAAAGTGTCAGTTAAAGGAAAAGGGAATGTTAATACTCTAACCAAGCAGGGGGAGCAAAAATATATCTCAGATGTCTATTTTGTGCCAGGAATTAAACACAACTTGATGAGTGTAGGACAACTAATTCAAAAGGGTTATAGAGTGACTTTCAAAAATGGGTTGTGCACTATTTTAGACAAATACCCAAGTAGCCAGTTGATAGAAAAAATCAATATGACAAACAATAGGATGTTTCCTTTGAGAATTTAGCTAGCCTCAAGCACAAACTATGCACAAGCACAAGAGGTGTCAATTGTGACACAAACTGTCTTTCAGGCAGAAGTAAAAGAATGAAAACTGGTTGTGGCACTTAAGATTCGGTCATTTAAATTTTGGAGGTCTGAATTTGCTTCATAGGAAGAGCATGGTAAAGGGAATTCCATTAATTGAAAAACCCGAGAGAGTTTGTGAAGGTTGCATACTAAGAAAGCAACATAGAAAGTCTTTCC
This sequence comes from Sequoiadendron giganteum, assembly GCA_007115665.2. Lineage (NCBI taxonomy): Eukaryota > Viridiplantae > Streptophyta > Pinopsida > Cupressales > Cupressaceae > Sequoiadendron > Sequoiadendron giganteum. The sequence continues at coordinate 140,695,850 of CM021106.1, forward strand.
CAGCAAGGATGTCTACAAGAGCAAAAGCCCCATTGGAAATTGTTCATTCAGACTTGTGTGGTCCAATGCAAACACCTTCAATAGGTGGTAGTTATTATTTTCTGACCTTCATAGATGATTATTCAAGGAAGACATGGGTCTATTTTCTAAAACAGAAAAATGAGGTGTTTTATTTCTTTTGTCAATTCAAGTCTCTTGCTGAAAAACAGAGTGGTAATTTTATCAAAGTGTTGAGAACAGAGAGAGGAGGTGAATATGTCTCAAGAGAATTTTTAAATTTCTGGAAAGAGCATGGTATACACAAACAATTCATAACAAGACACACACCTCAACAGAATGGTGTAGCAGAGAGGAAAAACAAAATCATAATGGAGATGGCTAGAAGTATGTTGAAAGCCAAGCATTTAACAAATGAGTTTTGGGCTGAAGTTTTATCTTGTGCAGCATACATCATGAACAGATGCCCAACAAAGAGTGTGATGAATATTATCCCTGAGGAAGCATGGATAGGTAAAAAGCATAGTGTGTCTCACATGAGAGTTTTTGGATGTGTTTCATATGCACATGTACCTGATCAATTGAGAAGAAAACTTGATAATAAAGGAGAGAAATGCATTTTTGTTGGATATAGTGAAGAATCCAAAGCATATAAATTGTTTAATCCATCAACCAAGAAGGTTATAATCAACAGGGATGTCCAATTTGTTGAAGATGAAGCATGGGATGGAAGTAGAGAAAGCACTGTTAATGTTACCGTCAATATTCCTCAAGAAGAGAGTGAAATTTCAGTTCCAGTTAATGTTCCAACTTTTGTACCAATTCAACCCCAACTGAGTGGTCAACAACTGACACTAGCTAGTAATGTAAGAGCAACAATAAGAGGATTGCAGACGCCAACAATAGGAAGAACTTCTAGCGCAGGACCTTCAAGTCCACATTCTGCAGATTCTAGTGATCTTTCAAATCCAACTTTAGCAAGCATGAGGAGACAAAAAAACAGAAGCATGAGTGACATTTATAATCAAAATGAAGGTGAGAATAATTCTCAACAATTTACACTTTTTGCATTTTATTCACAAGCTGATGATCCGATTCATTATGAAGATGCAATCAAGGAAAAAAAATGGTTAATGATAATGGATGATGAGATAGATTCAATTAAAAACAATCAAACATGAGAGTTGCAGAGTCTTCCAAGAGACAAAGATGTCATAGGTGTTAAATGGATTTATAAGACTAAATTCAATGCAAATGGAGAAGTGTAGAAGCACAAAGCCAGATTGGTGGTAAAAGGTTATTCACAACAACCTGGAATAGATTATAATGAAACATTTACACCTGTAGCACGCCTTGACACAGTCATAATGTTATTGGCCTTAGCAGCACAAAACAGATGGTTAGTTCACCAAATGGATGTTAAATCAACATTCCTCAATGGTTATCTTGAAGAGGAAGTTTACATTGAACAGTCACTTGGATATGAGATATCAGGACAAGAAGATAAAGTCTACAAGCTGAAGAAGGCACTATATGGTTTGAAACAAGCCCCAAGAGTTTGGTATAGCAGAATAGACAACTATTTCACAAATAATGAATTTACTAGATGTGCCAGTGAACCAACACTGTATACTAAAGTGAATGATGATGGTGAAATCTTTATTATTTTTTTGTATGTAGATGATCTAATCCTGACTAGAAATTTCTCAATTGAAATGTTTAAAGCACCAATGATGAAAGAGTTTGAGATGACAGACTTAGGTCTGATGAAGTATTTTCTTGGCATTGAGGTAGCACAAAATGACAATGGAATTTTTATTTCTCAGTCCAAATATGCAAAAGATGTCTTAAAGAGATTTCATATGATAGATTACAAACCAACACCTACTGCAATGATAACTGGTCTGAAAATTAGCAAAGAAGACAAAGGATCAGATTTGAATTCAACTTTGTACAAGCAACTAGTAGGGAGCTTGATGTATTTAACAACCACAAGGCCATATATAATGTTTTCAGTTAGTTTGATTTACAGATTCATGGAAGCACCCAAAGAATCACATTGGATGGTTGGAAAAATAATATTAAGATACATCAATGGAACAAAGAATTATGGCATTTAGTATTCAAGAACAGATGAATTTAAACTAACAGGTTTTACTGACAATGATTGTGCTAGAAGTGTTGATGACAGGAAAAGCACATCAGGCTATTTCTTTCACTTTGGTAGTGGAGTGGTTGCATGGGCTTCTAAAAAATAGCCTATAGTCACATTGTCATCAATTGAAGCTGAGCATGTTGCAGCCACAAGCACATCTTTCCAGGCAGTATTGATGAGAAGAATATTGATGGAGATTCAAAATGAGCAGACAAAGGCAACAAAAATATTCTTTGACAACAATTTTGCGATTGCCCTCTCAAAGAATCCTGTATTTCACAAGTGGAGTAGACACATCGATACTCAGTTTCATTTCATTTGGGAGCTGATTAAAAATGGTGAAATCATTCTCAAGTTTTGCAGGACGGATGAGCAACAGGCAGACATTCTTACCAACTCACTGGGTCGAGATGAATTCATACGCCAAAGGACCAGATTGGCTGTCAGAGACTGTGCAAGTTTCGTTCAAGGGGGAGTTTTGGAGTTTCACTCCACTCCCGCACTAGTCTCCTGCCCTTACCGCGCCCCCGTGCCCTCAAACTCACCAGCTTGTGGTTCGATGGTGTCCATCGAGCTACCGTAACCTTTCGCTCTTCAGACGGCGGTCTCTTGGCAGTCTCTCCCATAGTCTACCGCTTTACCGTGGTCATGCTTCTCACTGTCGATGGCTTCACGGTGGCGGTCATCTTCAATCACCTGATTACCGCGCGTTAACCGCATGATGCCTGCGGCAATGCGGTTAACCGCCAAATCTCTCTCACCGCCCTCCCATGGTTACACCTCCAATTGCGTGCGGTACCGCGGTGACAGTCATTGCTCCCTGCTCCGTCTGCTCAAACTGTTACCGCTCTACCGCGGTCTGATCGCTAACCATCCGCGGTGACACGGTGTCCTACGTTCCTCCCTGTTCCGCTGTTCGTCGACCATGTGTGGGCGGTTACCGTGACCACCGCGGTTTCTTTCTTAACCGCCATGGTACTGCGGTGGACCGTCTGTTGGCCGTCTGGGTGGTTACCGTGACCACCGTGGTCTGTTCAAATTCTTCGGTGGTAGCGCGGTGGTTGACTTCGATTGACCTTCCTTCGGCGGCAGTGTGTGCATGTTGCGCTGGCGAACTCATAGAACATAAAGGATGTTTATTTAAATTGTTTTGACGGTGTATGGTTATGTTTTTGCTGGCATTCATAATTGCCATTACTTGTATTTAATTCAACTGTGGCCGTAAACTTATATTAACTGACATGTTCGTAATTTTTGGTGTGACAAAAGTTGAATGCAATTTGTTCCGAAGTAGCATATATTTTTTATGGTTGTTTTGTGTGTGTGAATGATAAAAATTTATTCTGGTATATTTCTTATCTATGCCTTTCCCTTCAAAAGAAAGGGAGGGAAAGACGCTTCAACCCATTGGCATTAGCCTTCTAGCTTGCCTATCATCTCTTCTGGCAGCGGCCTTCATAGTAATATGGTTGTGTGGCAGTAAGCTACGTAAGATCAAAACATTTATACATCAGTGCAACATTGTGGAAGGGTTGAAAGCCTTTTATTATAGAGAAATAGAAGTTGCTACAGGAGGTTTCAGACAAGAGTTAGGAAGGGGCTCCTTCGGTAAAGTTTATAAGGGCGCCTTACCGGATGGAAGAGCAATTGTTGTGAAAGCTCTGGTAGATAAAGCGGAGCAGGAAGAATACGGGGAGCGAGAGTTCAGAACGGAGATGAGCATGATTGGTACATGCCATCATAAAAATCTATTCAATTGTACGGTTTTTGCGATGAGGGATCCCATCGGCTTCTGGTCTGCGAGTACATTAGCAATGGATCTTTGGACACAGCGCTCTTCGTAGATAGCTGCTTTCTTGATTGGAGCGTACGTATTGAGATTGCAATGGGGATAGCAAGAGGCATTCGCTATTTGCACGAAGAATGCAGGTCTCAGATCCTGCATTGTGACATAAAACCCCAAAACATTCTGCTGGATCAAGTCAATAATCCTAAAATTTCGAGCTTTGGCTTAGCAAAATTGTTGAAGGCTGAACAGACTCGAACATTCACTGCAGCTCGGGGCACTAGGGGTTACCTAGCACCTGAGTGGATTAATAGTCTGCCCGTTACTGTAAAAGTAGATGTTTATAGCTTTGGTATCATGCTGCTAGAAATCATTTGTTGTAGGAAAACTGTGAAGTTAGATGCCCCAGCAAATAAAATCATTTTGTTCAGTTGGCTCTACGAGTGCTTGGAACACAGTACTCTTGTTGATCTCGTGCATCAGCAGTAAGTTGAAGCTGTCGCAATTGGAGAGAATGGTGTTGGTCGGTCTGTGGTGAATTCAAGAACACCCACATCTAAGGCCATCCATCAACAAAGTTGTTCAGATGATGGAAGGAAGGGTTGAGATTGTAGTGTCCCCACCTCTAGTTTCACCACCGCCAGTGCTCCCACCACTAGGATCTTTCAGTGTTTCAATTTCTATGTAAAACAAATCCATCACTTTGTTGCACCATATTGTAGATAGGCATCAATATCATGCTACGCCTGGAATATATAATCATCTCAATCTAATCAAAATAGTACTTCGAGGCTGCTGAAAAGTGCCAAATAGTAAATTCTTTTGTTTTTCTTATAACTACCATACATGCATCATTTTTATTCAATGTTCAGAACAAATAAAGTTAATTTAAACATTTAGACAAGTAAACCTTATTCAATGATAGGTTTCTTTATGTTTCACGAAATGAATGTTGCATACTTGAATGGCATCAGGAAATGCTCTGCCCGTTCCTTAATCTCAATATTTCTGTTCTCTCATGGGTGCAGTCCAGTTGAGATTTTGCGGCTGCTCTGGGTTTTTGTGACGTATAAAATAGCGTATAGTGATAATCAATAACAAACTATTGAAAGTAATAGACAAACATATATGTTCTATGGAGGAATCAAAACAATTTTATACAGCAGACTAATTTACAATTCAAGTTATTTCGAACAGTTTGCCTATTGAGAGCCTATGCGAGACATCATTTGCCTTCCCAAACACTCTAGATTTTTAGGTCTTATGAAGTGAAATCGATTGCCAAAAACTTGTGATGGAAATAAAGTCTCGCAAGACTTGCAATGCAAATGCATTGTATCTAGTTCTTCATAGAGGAGAACTGTGTCGACTAGCCTTGGTTTCTATTTTCTTGTATCAAAATTATTTGTACATTTTTTTTATAAACAATACATAAAAGGCCCAGGAGGCTTTTAAACGGTGGTTAATGTGGAACGAAGATGAACTTCATATTGTTCATCCACCAAAATAATTCTATTGGGAGCTTCCCGTCATTATTTTTCAAAATAAGTGAATAATTTAGATTCTTGGATGCACTCCCTAAACTTTTTTTTAAATAAATGTTAGGCACCTCCAAGACTTATGCTCCATGTTCAATGCTACTTGGCTCTCTTATTGCAACCAAAAGTTCTTTTTCTTGTTTGGATTGAAGGTTTTGTATAAATTCTATATTGTTTTTACAAAAAAAAAATTGAAATTAGAAGAATGAATCCATCTTAATATCTCTACGATTAAGGGTCAAGATGAAGGGTTGACCATTCTACTTAAGTCACCTAAACTAGAAACTAGCTTATCATAGTATTGAAGGTATTAACATTTTTAGCCACACTTTAATTAACATTCATATTAAGGGAATACTTCTTTAAAATAAAAATCATTTGCAAGAGACTTTCCTTGGTAGAAAGTATTCATTTTATCCTCCAAATACTTTGATATGGATTTTGCAAATGCCTTTATTAAAAATAAATCGTCAACCTTCATAGGACATGGTTTTGTTGATGATATAGTAATCCATTGATCTCTATCAACAAGTATATCTTCCATCTTTAGCTTCCATATCTTAAACTTCTTTCCATTGATTTAATTTATATCTATATTATTGTGCTTCTAATTATTCAATAATTCACAAACAAATTCTTATATGTGTAACGATGAATTTTATAACAAATAAAAGAAACCCTAACCCTTCAAACAAACATGAAAACAACCATTTATATCACATGTAGAGTAAAGGAAAATATATATAATAGAAGTAGTGCATACATGATCTAAAATAACAAAATGTCAATGGAAAGAAAATACAAATAGTAATTTTACCCAAGAATTGTTTTTGGGTGAAAATTTGAATATAGTAATATTTTTTACTATTACAAAATCTCAACTATTCTCCAATTCACTAATGGAACTCTCTACCTTTACCCTTAATCATGTGTAACTATAAATATGTACACCAAAAGTGGTGTTACACACCAAGCATAAGATCATGAAAAAGATAAACATGATCTCTTGAAAACATAGAAAAAAATATAAAAATATTAAATAATCATAAAAAAATAAACATGGAAAGTATACAACACTTATCCAATAAGCTGACTATTTGCAATCAATTTTTTAATAGTTTGGGATTGATTATTCCTTAATATTGTAACAATATTTTTTGAGATGTTAAGAAAAATCCTTAGTAAGGTGCTACATATGACTTTCCAAGCTCAATATGGATGTCATGAGAACACACAAATAATATTAGAGAATGGGAATTTATTCTTACTGCTCTATTAGATTCTTTATCTTTTATAAGTTTATCTTTGGTAGTAATGTAAATCTAACCATCAATTCATGTTTGCTAGCTTAAATGTGATATTCCATGATAACTTTTTATTAGATCACTCAACTTAGAAGCATAATATTTTGCTACCTACTAGCAAAGTTTCTCATTGGTGATTAGGTACTCAACTTGTGCACCTGTTTTCTTGGTTTTCATTAATCAACCAAAAATGTAACACAAGCCTAATCTTTACTCTTATTTTTGTGTAGTCTATCCCAATCCAAAGTGTGTCATCCATCATGAGTGTCTTGGTGGAAGGCATAATAGAGAATACAATTTTTTTGACTAAAAAAAGGGAAAAAATCATATTATTGCACCCATTATAGCTAGCTGATCACAAAAAATTGGTAGCTCTCCCCTTCTCCAGTAGCTTCATGAACCCTAGATGTGCTACTTTTTCCTTACATTAATGAGTGGGGATTTCACAAATAATTAAGTATATTCGGTAGGTCTTCTTATCGAAATATATTATTAACTTTATCTTTCATGTAGATATTTTAATTGATTGTACAATGAGAGTTGTAAAAATAAGTCTATGTCTTAATATAAAAACATTAAACAATAAATATAATAGCTTTATCATTATATAACCTTGTTTTATTTTTCATTACATTTTAACTTCCCATAAATAAATTTCGAACAAAAATAAAATTAGTTTAAATTATTATAATTATTTCACAAGATAGAAGAATTATTAATTCTTAATAATTATAAAATATTAAAATGTAATGTTAAATTGCAATATAACATCAAAATATAAAGAAAAGTTCTTTAATTTGAAATAAGTAATAATTAAAAAAAAAAATTATAAAATCATACATTTAAATTTTTATTTAATTTAATTTATTATTTATTTTGTAATAATGAAAAAATATTCTTATTTATTAAATTTAATGATTAAATTTTTTGAATATTTGTTTAAAAAGATTATATTTCAATTTTATTTTTATAATATAAAAACATTATATTCAATAAAACTTAAATCCTTTATAAACTCATTTAAAATCCATTCAAATTGTACTATTTATGTAAAAAGCTTCTAACACAGAACTAATTTTTTAATAAGTTATAATTGACTAATCCAACACAACACGGAAGACCTAATATCAAGGAAGATGTATTGAGATGTCTCCGAAAATGACATTTAAACTTGTTTTCAACTTTATCCTCCACCGATTCGATGAACTTGTAATGTATATATCTTCCACGACGTAAGTTTCACTTGATTGCAAGAAATGACTTGCAATGTATTCTTTAACGCGTCAGCATCATAATTTTAATTTAATATTTATGTTTCAAATATTGATGTTCTAACTAACGTCATGACTTTTTATTTTGACTAGCTGTCATTAACGTGTGGAATTGATAAAATGTAAAGAAAAAACATTGATAATTTTTCATATTTTGTGTAAACATTTTTTTTCAACAAAATTCAGATTAACAATTTTATCATTGACTGATTGTATATAGTACATGGAATGACAAACACATTTAATATTGATTGTATATTATTTTGAACGATTATTTTCAAATTAATTCAGTTGAACAATTCTATCATTGATTGACAACACTTAATGTATAAAATGATAAACAAATCCAATATTAATTTATTGTAATATAAAATTTATATATTATCTTGAACGATTATTTTCAAACTTATTCAGTTGAACAACTCTATCATTGATTGACCACACTTAATGCATAAAATGATAAACAAATCCAATATTAATTTATTGTAATATAAAATTTCTTCGTTGGTACCCATATTTTGTATGGTTAATTCAACTCAACAACTTCATTATTAACTAATTCTACATAATAGATGGATAATAAACATATCTAACATTGACTAACTATTATCAAACATTTTTTATGATTTTTATATTTTATTTTATTTTCCAGGCAATACGCATTCTCTTGTGCTATTATTTTAAAACATAATTCAATCCAACAAATAAAAGTCAAATTTGATTAATTAAAAAAAATTATATTATATTTAATATAAATGAAATTTAAACTAAATATTGACTGTTTGATCATTAAAATAATTAATATTTAAATAGAATACTCTTCAAACAGATTGCGTCAAATTCGTTAGCTTTCTTCTTTCTCCTTGCTCCTTCAATGGCTGCTCCTACAATACTCTCTCTTATTATTCTCAATCTTATGCTCATCTGTGTCTCGGCTCAGGAGGACAATATTACTGTGGGAATGACTCTCATTTCTTCTGAAAATTCCAAATGGGTTTCACCAAATGGAAAATTTGCCTTTGGATTCTACGCAATAACCCCAACTCTATACGTGGTAGGCGTTTGGTTTGATGATATATCTACTAAAACTCTTGTCTGGACGGCTATGAAGGATGGGAATGACATTCATGTTAAAAAAATGTCTACTCTGCGTCTCAGTAGCAGTGGCCTCACGCTGTATGATGATCAAAACAATACGAAATGGTCGTCTGATCGGACTAGCAACGACATACAAGCTGCAATGCTCGATACTGGCAACTTTGTGCTGTTAAATGCCTCTTCTGTACCCATCTGGCAGAGCTTTGACTATCCTACAGATACCCTCTTGCCTGATCAGACTCTCAAGAACGACTCCAAGCTGTTTTCTAAGGTTTCGACCACGAACTACTCAACAGGCCGATTTCAGCTTTATATGCAACATGACGGAAATCTGGTCCTTCGTCCTATGGAGAAGATCTGGAGGAACGGCGACGCATACTGATCTACTACGCCTCTCTCTTTCGAAGCAGGCTTGAAATTTTATGCGAGTGGGCTACTGTATTTGGTAAACAATAGCAACAAAAGTGTTAAAAATGTCACAGAAGACGGGTTTGGAAAGAGTGGGCTTCTTTGTAGAATGACGCTCGAAAGCGACGGAATCCTTGCACAGTATGTGTGGAACACAAGCAATGCTTCTTGGTCATCTGTATGGCAGCCTGTTAATAATACATGTAAAGTGACTGGTCTGTGTGGACCTAATGGCATATGCCAACTCAACACCCAGAACAAGCCAGTCTGCATTTGTCCTCCTCAATTCAATTTTATCGACAACGACGATCACTTCAAGGGATGCATGCGAAGCAGATCACAAGGGCAGACCTGCAGCATCGCAAACAGCACCATGATCCCCCTCGACAACACGAAATGGTTGGATGCTGCTTATGCAGTGCTTCAGAATATTAGTGAAAATGAATCCCAGGAGGTCTGTAGGGAAGATTGCATCTGTATCGTCGTCACATATGAGAATACAGCTTGCTCCAAGCAAGATTTGCCTCTAATGAGCGGCCGTCAAGGTACTGATATTACTAGTAAAGCTTTTGTGAAAGTATATGAGGACTTCATTACACCATCTCCATCCCCTTCTCTTTCAAAGCCAAGAAAGGAAAAGGACGCAAAGACGCTTATAGCAATTGCCACAAGTGTCCCTCTTCTGGCAGCGGCCTTCTTTTTGATATGATTCTGTCACAACAAACTCTATAAGACCAGAAAATTTATACAGCAGTCTAACCTTGTGGAACGGTTGGAGGCCTTTTCTTAGAGAGAGATAAAAGCTGCTACAGGAGGTTTCAGCCAAGAGTTAGGAAGGGGCTCCTTCGGTAAAGTTTATAAGGGCTCCTTACAGGATGGAAGAGCAATTGCTGTGAAAACGCTAGTGGATAGAGTAGAGCAAGAACATGGGGAGCGAGAGTTCAGAATGGAGATGAGCGTGATTGGTACAAGCCATCATAAAAATCTGGTTCAGTTGTATGGTTTCTGTGACGAGGGGTCTCACCGGATTCTGGTTTACGAGTACATGCGCAATGGCTCTTTGGACACAGCTCTATTCGTAGATAGCGGCTTTCTTGATTGGAGCTTACGTGTTCAGATTGCAATGGGGATCTCAAAAGGCATCCGGTATTTGCACGAAGAATGCAGGACTCAGATTCTGCATTGTGACATAAAACCCCAAAACATTCTGCTGGATCAGAACTACAATCCCAAAATTTCTGACTTTGGCTTGGCAAAATTGTTGAGGGCCGAACAGACTCGAACATTCACTGCAGCTCGGGGCACAAGGGGTTACATAGCGCCTGAGTGGATTGATAATGTGCCCATTACTGTAAAAGTTGATGTTTATAGTTTTGGTATGATGCTAGTGGAAATCATTTGTTGCAGGAAAGCTATAAAGTTAGATGCCCCAGAAAATCAAATCTTTCTGGTTAACTGGATCTACAAGTGCTTGGAACATGGCCGTCTTGTTAAGTTGGTCGAGCAGCAGCAAGCTGAAGGTGATACAATTGATTTAAGGCAACTGGAGAGAATGGTGTTGGTGGGTCTGTGGTGCATTCAAGAACACTCGCATCTAAGGCCATCTATCAACAACGTTGTTCAGATGATGGAAGGAAATCTTGAGATCGTAGTGCCCCCACCTCCGGTTTCCCCACCGCCAGTGCTCCCACCGCTAGAATCTTCGACTATTTCAATTTCTGCTTAGAACAAATTTATAGCTTTGATTCACCATATTGAAGATGGGCATCAAAATCTTGTTATGCCTATGGCATATATAATCATCTCAATCCAATCAAATTGCTACTTAGAGGCTGCTGAAAACTTATTTTTTGTTATGATTGTCATTCAAGCATAGCTCTTACTTGTTGATAACTGATGCGAGATCATCCGGTTCTGCCATGTCATTCACTGGCATGCAAACCGCCATGCAATTCATCATCAGTTTTATTTTTAGAGAGCTAATGGTTAGATATAGTTTGCATTATTTTATTTTCAGATCCGCCGGTTTAAGAGCTGTGCGAAAAATGCATGCAAAATGTATGAACTGTTATCTATCAGAATATACTGCTGTAAACATCCATCTGTAGCAGCGAACTGTTCGTTCAGTGAGGCTGCAAATTCCTTTTATTAGGTTCTACATCCTCTATTATTATTATTATTATGATCGGTGTGTTTGTTTTAAAGTTAGTTTTTCTAGAACTGTTCTCAGATCAGTTCGTTCAGGTCAGAAAAACAAGAGAATGTCTGAAAAAAATTCGATGAAATAATAGATATTTTAGTTTCTTTTACACAGCACCCAGCTGATCTGATATTTTGGTAATCTCCGTTTTATGGTTTCTTGTGTTAAAATTGTTTTTATTAGCTGGTTAAGAAACAGGGGCTGTTTTCAGAATCTTCGTTAATCAGTGTTTGATGAAAGTACATTTCAACATTTACATCTATAAACCTTATTCCATGACATATTTCTTTGTGTTTTCCAAGAAATGATTATTCCATGCTGGCATGACATCGGAAACTGGTCTGCCCATTCCCTAATTTTATTTTCTGTTCACTCTAAGATAAAGTTTGACCTCTGCTATTGGCACTTGTGACATATAAAATTGCTTACAGGAAGTGCCAATAAAATAGCTTACAGGGATGGTAAATCGCAGACTTTTCAAGTAATAGGCTAAGGGATATGTTTAATGGAGGAATCGGCACAAAGTTATACGAAAGATTAATTTAAATTTTAAATTAATTTATTTTAATTAAAATTAAATTTATGCTGATAGGCATTCCCCTTTGGTAGGTGTTGAGCATCCATATAATTGATGGTTACAAATGGATAATAAATGAAGATAATCATCTAAGAGATCTTTGCCACTAACATCAAATCATAAGAGAGTCAATCACATGTTATACAAATTCTTAATCTCCTCAATGGTAAAGTGAGATGGTTATAATATAGAATTTATTAGTTGTCCTTGTAATTGTCCAAGTCCATATTTTTTATTTATTTTTGATGTGGTAGGCATAGTGCTTGCATGCATACCTGGTCTACACTATAGATGAGCTGGATGGGATCCTCCACACACAATATTAAGAGTTTTGGTGATGATTTATATAATTTTACTTGCTGATTGTAAATCCATTTGATGCAAGAATGATGGTTTGGTATAAATCCACTAGAGGAAAGACTCCTATGAAAGATCTTGTTATTCACGTTATTTATTTTGATACCATGTGTTCTAGTGGTAGAGATGATTTCTCTTTGTTACATTTTGACATGTAACTATTGCTTTCTTAGTTTGGCTATTTATTTGTATTATATATTCGTACAATGGATGCGATTTTATCATTTTAAACTTTTGGCTATAGGCATTGGTAATTTACATGATTATTGGTCATCTTTCTGTATGAGAGCTCTTTTTGTTTGTTAAGCAGTAATTTATTCATAGAGTGTTGTAACATGAGTAGCTGAAAGAAAAGTGTATATTAGTACATTGTTGAGTGTTGTGTTCCAAGAGGATTTGTAGGAATACTTGACCTTGCTCTCTTTCTTACTATATTTCTTATTGCTCTTTCTTCTTGGCACTATCAGAGGTAATAGTTTAAAACCTTTGTAGTATCATAAATTGTCACCCCTAACAATTTCACACTACCTTGACACCATATTTTTTCTACAACATTAATTATATAATAATTTATTTGTTTCAGGGTCAGATTGATAAAATATATTTAGATCATTGACATCCCCACAAGTTTGAGCAAAAAGCACCCAGTCAAGGGGGTGGAGCATCCTTGACCTTAATGGGGTCCTAATTCAAATTCAAATTTTTTTTCCAAGAGGATTTTGTGACTCAAACATTTGTTTTCCAAGAGGATTTGTAGGAATACTTGACCTTGCTCTCTTTCTTACTATATTTTTTATTGCTCTTTCTCCTTGGCACTATCAAAGGTAATAGTTTAAAACCATTGTAGTGTCATAAATTGTCACCCCTAAGAATTTCACACTACCTTGACACCCTATTTTTTTTACAACATTAATTATATAATAATTTATTTGTTTTAGGGTCAGATTGATAAAATATAGTTAGATCATTGACATCCCCACAAGTTTGAGTAAAAAGCACCCAGTCAAGGGGGTGGAGCATCCTTGACCTTAATGGGGTCCTAATTCAAATTTAAATTTGTTTTCCAAGAGGATTTTGTGACTCAAACATTTGTTTTCCAAGAGGATTTGTAGGAATACTTGACCTTGCTTTCTTTCTTACTATATTTCTTATTGCTCTTTCTCCTTGGCACTATCAAAGGTAATAGTTTAAAACCATTGTAGTGTCATAAATTTTCACCCCTAACCATTTCACACCACCTTGACACCCTATTTTTTTTACAACATTAATTATATAATAATTTATTTGTTTTAGGGTCAGATTGATAAAATATATTTAGATCATTGACATCCCCACAAGTTTGAGCAAAAAGCACCCAGTCAAGGGGGTGGAGCATCCTTGACCTTAATGGGGTCCTAATTCAAATTTAATTTTTTTTTCCAAGAGGATTTTGTGACTCAAACATTTGTTTTCCAAGAGGATTTGTAGCAATACTTGACCTTGCTCTCTTTCTTACTATATTTTTTATTGCTCTTTCTCCTTGGCACTATCAAAGGTAATAGTTTAAAACCATTGTAGTGTCATAAATTGTCACCCCTAAGAATTTCACACTACCTTGATACCCTATTTTTTCTACAACATTAATTATATAATAATTTATTTGTTTTAGGGTCAGATTGATAAAATATATTTAGATCATTGACATCCCCACAAGTTTGAGCAAAAAGCACCTAGTCAAGGGGGTGGAGCATCCTTGACCTTAATGGGGTCCTAATTCAAATTTAAATTTGTTTTCCAAGAGGATTTGTAGGAATACTTGACCTTGCTCTCTTTCTTACTATATTTCTTATTGCTCTTTCTCCTTGGCACTATCAAAGGTAATAGTTTAAAACCATTGTAGTGTCATAAATTGTCACCCCTAACAATTTCACACCACCTTGACACCCTATTTTTTCTACAACATTAATTATATAATAATTTATTTGTTTTAGGGTCAGATTGATAAAATATATTTAGATCATTGACATCCCCACAAGTTTGAGCAAAAAGCACCCAGTCAAGGGGGTGCAGCATCCTTGACCTTAATGGGGTCCTAATTCAAATTTAAATTTTGGTGTCGTTCTTTGGAGAATTAAAGAGATCCCAAATTGGCCTATATTTGAAAATGTCAATTGGGATGCATATGAAAATAAGTTTTATTCTCATTTAAACATGATTGAAAAAAAAAGGAGGAAAGGAACAAGAAAGAATGATCTAAGCACCATTATGATTTATCGTGCAATTATCATGGAGAAGTATTGAGTTATCCTCTACACGCTATCTACAACAAACTATTATATTTTGCAGACTACCATTTTATAGGTCTATCAAGCAATCAAGATATCCATCAATCAACATTTTTCTCAACTTGTTGTGTGGTATCACTTCATCAAGGATTTTATACTGTGAAGCAAAAAATTTCCTTAGTCTACTTTTGGTTTTTGGCTTTATTTTTTGTCTTCAGGAAGATTCATGCGCGAAAAGATTGTATTTTCGACGGGCACCCAATGTGCCACATGGTGGTTGCGCATGCTTTGTTAATCACTCTCTTCTCAACTAGGAGTCAGACCACATGTCAACTTGGCAGACGATTTCTTGAATTTGCTTTCCACAAATTTGAGACTATTTGCTTGCATGACACATCATCTCTTCGCGCTAGAAAATCTATACCTTGGGAGTCTTCATGTGAAGACCGTCAGAATGCATTTTTCCTTGTTCCAATGAAGGGACGTAAGTCGGTGCCACCAAAGCCACTTGGTTGATCAAGAAGACCTTTGTCAGACTGTCTTTCTAGGATTTGAGCGATTGCAAGGGGTAATCCTATTGAAATATCTAGATGATATTAATGCGGCAGTTGAAAATTGATAAGCAGGATTACATCAACTTAACAAAAAATTTGGGATCAGATCTCCAAGCTATCAGTTGTGGACGTCTGGTAGTCATTAATTCTGAATGAGGTCGGCATTTCTCTATCCTTGGCGACTAAAAATTAGGAATGACAACATAGAGGAAGGGTTCAAAAAAAAATTTCTTGCTCCAAAAAGTTTCCTTAGCTTTCATAGTTAGTAGAAATATTTTATTTTGAAGTTTAGGGAACACTACTTTACTCTAGCATGTTATGTCTTTTATATGATCAAACTATTAGTGGATTGGAATCTGATCTCTATTTTAAAGTTCATCTATATTTGAATCACAAGCTATTTTGAATAAATATTTGAAACTATGCATGATATGGTCTTTGCTAGTATTTCTTTCATTATATCTTTGTCCAAAATAGAACATTGTCGCTTTCTTAATCTGAATAGTTTGATTATGGGATTTCCATGATGTTTGTGTATATGATTAAGTTATAATATGTAGAAACTAGAATATGTCCTTAGAATTTTTTGTTTTCTTTTCAGGGTTATCGTTTATTCATAATATGCTATATTAAGAGGAAGGGTTTATGTTTATTTTGAATTTTTTTTATTAGTCCTTGAACTTCTGTGTTTGGTCAGATCTTAATATGCACTTCTTGTGGGTTGAATGAATGATTGCATCTGTGTTTGAATTGAGCCTATGTTGTTTGTTCTCTTCTCAACAATGAAGGGATGTGGTGTTCTGTGTCTATTATATCACTCATAGAAGGAAACTTGGGTATGTGCAAGATAATGATGGGCCAAAAAGTGGTGATATTTATGTGATATGATGGCCCATGTGGTTGATGATTTTTCTTTTACCCAAAATTGATGAAACAAAAAGGGTTTTTAAAGAAGATTCTCAGCTTTCCACCAATATAA
This sequence comes from Sequoiadendron giganteum, assembly GCA_007115665.2. Lineage (NCBI taxonomy): Eukaryota > Viridiplantae > Streptophyta > Pinopsida > Cupressales > Cupressaceae > Sequoiadendron > Sequoiadendron giganteum. Next base: position 140,712,338 of record CM021106.1, read on the forward strand.
ATTATGCTTTACTTTGAATTTAATAAATAATTATTATTAATTTTCTATTTGAATTACAACTAAAGTCCTAATTGATAGGCTGATTGAAAAACATCTATAACTTTCAAACGGTATGACATTTTATGAATCTGAAACATGCATCACATTCTATGCTTTGCATACTATAGGATTAAAAAAAATGAATTTCATGAAGTTTTGACCAAGTTAAGGTGGTTAGACATACGCGTTTTTATATTTTTTAAAATTTGTAATAAAAAACTCATAATTAATTATTTACTTGGAAAAAAATTAAAAAACAATATGCATCACATCGCGACATGAGTCCCCTACTTATATCTAAAATATTATAAAAACATATTATCACTTTATTGTGGTTAGGGTGGTCAGACAAACACCTACTTCTTATTTTTTCCCTGAAATTTAAGTACTACTGCATTGAAATTTCAAATTTTCACCAAATAGATTTTTATTTTTTTTAATAAATCTAGTAGTTTAGAAACTACCTTAAATTTGTTATAGATTCTATTCTTACATATTTTTGAAATAATATAGATAAATTTTTCAAATTTTTACGTCAAGTTGCCTAACTCTTGTTTTCTGAATTTTATTGCCACTTAAGGGCCTATTTTTTCCATGATGATCCTGCACATACCCACTTGTGGTTTTGAAATGTTGCAAAAGCATTGGTGCATCACCATGTTTTGTTTTTCTTTTTACATTTCTCTCTACTCTTTTCCTAAACTTAGAGAAGAGTCAACTTTCTATAAAAATCTCAGAGGTATTCAGTGAGGCACATATTGCCCCCCCACTCACTGAGTTTCCCATAAGATTGTTGGAGAGGCGCAAGATTTGATGATCAACAGTTCTTTTTCTAGCATGCTCGGTGGGACTAGTTCTAAAGGCATGATTAGAGGTCATAAATATTTCTAAATCATATCAAGGAATAAAATTGGAAGTTCCATGCCCAAGGTTCAAACAAGAGCATCTTCGAAGGGTTCCTTTCAATACTCCCAGATATCATCCTTAGTACCTAGGAGAAGAAGAGTCGCAGGCTCTGTATCGCCTGTAAGAAGTAGTAGATTAAGGAATAAGAGTCCAAAGTCCAAAGCCTTATCCACAACACCTGGAGGTCAAAGTTTTCAAATAAGAATACCAGTTTACCCAATATATAGGAACTTTTTCTCCATGGCCCATGTACCCCCTCCTGCTCCCAGAAACTTTTTCACCTTGGATAGTGGTAGTCCGCTACTACCATCGACTCCACCCGATGTCTAGCCCACCATACCCACTAACACCCTCAAGGCTATTATGAAACTCTCTGGGGAGGACTTTAAAACCCCTTTCGAGCACCTCCAATATGTAGCAGAGGTATGTAGGGTACACAATATTGTGGAAGAGAATATCGCCATGAGATTTTTGGATGCCTCTTTCAAAGGGAAGACTCAAGATTGGTATAGATCTTTGACTTCTTTTTCCATCAGCTCGTGGGACGACCTTGGAGAAAATATTTTCGAAAGCTTTTAGAGAAAGGAGATCGTTCCTCGCTATTGCACCAATTGATTACCATCAAGAGATCCCCGCAAGAAGCTATGAGCGACTTCAACACCAAGTTCAACAAAACCTGGAAGAGGATCCCAACAATCGCACAACCTCAAGCTGCCATGGCGTTCATGTTCTACTTGAAGGCCATTAATTCAGATATCACGGTTCCCATAACTTCCATGGGAGGAGATACCCTACCTAATTCCTACACACAGAAAATAGCTTGATAGATGTGGGAAAGCTCCCAGCATGACCTTTGATGCCTATTTTCACGGAAACCACAAGCACACCACTTCGAGAAGAGTTTCCTCTGAACAATCCCATGACATAGATGATAGGTTTAGTTTCATCCCAGTCCATGTATGTATACCCTACCGCGTAGTCGAGCACATTAGGTTCATCCTCTATAACAACAAACCTTAATGATATGAAGAGCCTGATGTGGTCCTTTTCCAATGAGCTAGTTTTCATTAAGCGACAACAAGTGGCTCCTCTAAAGCAGGCCACTCAGACCCATCAAGGAGGAAAACCATTCTATTAGTAGAATCAATAGATTACATACCAAGGACCTTCGGGTCAGGAAGCTCAGCAAGCGACTTCCACTAATCAAATTGTTCCAATCACCATGTTGTTACAAATATCCAGGTACAACCATTGAAAGGAATTGGTTCCAAGTAGAAATAACCTGGCGGATGACAAAAATGCATGGTGTTTTCCCTGCAATGATAGTCATATGCCCTGAAATTTCCCCAAAGGAAATCTGCAGCAAAGGATAGCAGAGTAAAGGAACAAAGGTACCCAACCAAACACATAAGGATATGAGTTTTCCGAGATGGACTGTGCCTGATTCAGAGCTTAAATGAAAGGGATGTCTGTAGAACAAGAGTCAGACATTGCACCCGATCAAACACTTTTCTCTTAGATGGAGGAAGAAGATGCAGTTTTCATGAATGAGGCCCCGACAACCAACACCCTGTAGGTACATTCAGACTACAATACCAGATCCAAGAGAAGACTAATGGGGAATATGTGCCACAAGCTCTATCCCGTCCTTGCCAGTCACCATCTTGAGAGGGACAGCTTCCCTAGCTGATTTCTCAGCCAACTCAACCACAAAGGATTCCACCATCGCCTGACAAGTTTCTTGTTAAGAGATCAACCCATTCGTGATGGATCATCTTCCTCCGAAGCTGGGAAAGATTCTTCCATTCAAGCCAAGGGTTCAACTGATCAGAACACTCAATGTGGTGGAGAACTTGAAGAAGGCACTTGCTAATGTGTCTCTATGGGATGTAATATATATCCCTAACCAAAATACATTTCTTTGAGAGGCGTTGAAGATTGGAGAAGGGTATGTGCAGGATCGTCATTGAAAAAAAGGCCCTTAAGTGGCGATAAAATTCAGAAAAATCAGATTTAGGCAACTTGATGTAAAAATTTGAATAAGCTATCTATATTATTTCAAAAATATGTAAGAATAGAATCTATATAAAATTGAATGTAGTTTCTAAATTACTAGGTTTATTTAAAAATAAATAAAAATCTATTTGGTGAAAATTTAAAATTTCAATGCAGTAGTACTTAAATTTCAGGGAAAAAATAAGAAGTAGGTGTCTGTCTGACCACCCTAACCACCCTAACCACAATAAATGATAATATTTTAGATATAAGTAGAGGATTAATGTCCCGATGTGATGCATATTTTTTTGTAATTTTTTATTACAATTTTTAAAATATATAAAAACTCATATGTCTAACCACCTTAACTTGGTCAAAACAGTTTCATGAAATTCATTTTTTTTGTAATCCTATAGTATGCAAAGCATAGAATGTGATGCATGTTTTGGATTCAAAAAATGTGATGCCATTTGAAAGCTATAGATTTTTTTCCATCATCCTATCAATCAAGACTTTATTCGTAATTCAAATAAAAAATGAATAATAATTATTTATTAAATTCAAAGTAAAGCATAATTTATATTGGTGGAAAGCTAAGAATCTCCTTTAAAAACCCTTTTTGTTCATCAATTTTGGGTAAAAAAAGTTCGTTAGCACATGGGCCATCATATCACTTACATATTGCCACTTTTTGGCCCATCATGACCCTGTACATACCCAGAACCAAAATCACAGATGAACAAAGTTTGGCCATGCAATCAGAGTAATGATAAAGCACCCACATCTGATCCTCAAATTCCAAAGGGTGCAACTTATTCAAATGACATAGATAAAGCAAAAGAGAAAGAGGTAAACAAGCCAAAGCCCACTCCTTTCTTCTTAGCATTAATCACGGGAGATAAAATTTTGCACAATAATATGATCGACTCGGGAGCTAGTACAATAATCATGCCAAACCAAGTAGCTGGCGCCTTGATGTTGAAGTATGAAACTTTGGAAAAGGGAATCATGTAGTTGGATGGAAAGAAGGTCCTCAAAATTGGTCGGATAAAATATCTATCCTTAACCCTCTTTTCATGCCCAAGCGAGACAATCTTGCAAGAGGTAGTTGTAATAGACATTCCCCCGATCTTTGGGATGTGTCTTTCTAGAGATTTCACCATAAAGTTGGGTGGATATTTAGTGTTGGACTTGTCTCATTTGATATTGAGAACCAAGCATGGGGCAAAGATGAAGATTCTTTTAGAATCTCTACACCCCGAACATATAGCAGACAATGTTGTCCTCTATTTTGAAGTAGCGCATACTTATTTTTCATGGCAAGAGGGATATTGCATGGAAATGTTGGAAGATGAAGAAGATAAAAGTGAGTAGACCCCTGAAGAAGAAATTCTCCTCAACTAGTTCATCAACTCCAACCCATTTGGACTAGGTACGTATGTGATATTTGATGATGACATTGTTCATCTGAAACTGATGAAAGATCAGGAAAGCTATGATGATCTGATGGATAATCACCTATGGACCGTGTATTTTGACGGTTCTAAATGCAAAGCCCACTTTGGGACATGATTCCAATTAATGTCTTTGACAGGATCAAAGACTCTTAAGGCCTATCAATTCCAGTTCCCATGGTCTAATAATGATGCAGAATATGACGCTCTGATTCACGATCTATTTCTTGTTGAATTGATGGGCACAAAGAGCTTGCAAGTGTTCAGAGATTACAAGTTGATAGTGAGTCAATTCCGAGGGAAATCAATAGAAAAAATACAAGGATGAAGGCCTACAAACATCAGATATGGGATTTAATTGAAGGTTTTGAGGCTTTCAATATGCAGGTCATTCCCTAATCCCAAAATATTATAGCATATTGGATGGCTTCTATTGGGTCACAATTTGAGCCGGCCTCTATTTCAAAGCAGAGTGTCATTTGCATCATCATTTGACCGTCAATTCCTGACAACAATCAAAATTGGCAAGTGTTTGGGGATGACACCCAAATAGCCATTTTTATCCAAAATTCGGAAGGACCTTCTGACAATTCAAAACCAAAGGTTTGACCATATGAAGGGCATGCCATTTAGCTAAAAGGAAATAATATCCCTCGGGGTTTGGTTTCCCTTGAGAATCTTTTTGATTGTGAAGACGTACAAGGAATGGTAATCAAAGGTTCACAACCGATGAAAAGGATTATGAAGAGTTGGATGTCAGAAAAGGTAGAAAGTTGAAACTTGTAAGGGATGTCTAGTAGGAAGATAAGGAAAGGCTAAGGGATCTATGTTCTAAATATGATGAGGTTATAGCATGGACCTATGATGATCACAAAGGATACGATCCTGGTATAATGCAACATACCATTGACTTGATGAAAGGGTCTAAGCTAGTCCGACAGAAGTAGAGGACTATCAATTCGAAGGTCGAGGCATTGATGGCACAAGAGCTCACTAAAATAATTGAGTCTCAAATCATTTACCCAATTAAACACTCAACTTGGGTGTCTAATTTGGTGTCGATAAGGAAGAAAATTGGTGACATATGGGTTTGTGTCGATTTCTGTGACTTGAATAGGGCCTCGTTGAAAGATCACTATCCTTTGCCATCTATGGAGTAGATCTTGCAAACAATGGTCAGGTCAGAGATGTTCTCATTGCTTGATGTGTTTTCAGGATACAATTAGGTATATGTCAAGAAAGATGACCAATAGAAAATGAAATTTAGCACCAAGTGGGGGATGTTCGCATATGCAAAGATGCCATTCAGAGTCTCAAATGTCAGCATGACTTTTCAGTGGGCCATGGACATTGCTTTCATGGGTTTTATCAATTCAATCATTCTAATTTATCTAGACGACTTGAAAATTTTCTCAAAATTGCAGCTTGATCATTTTGATCATGTAGAATAGGTCTTCCAGAGGTGCGAAAATTTTGGAATTTCTTTAGATCCCAGAAAATGTGTTTTCAGAGTACCTCAAGGTAAGCTACTTGGATTTTTAGTATCCAAGGAGGGCATCACAATAGATTCCAAAAGAGTGAAATCTATAATGGATTTTCCCTTACCTGTAAATCAAAAGCGACTATAGTCTTTCTTAGGAAAAATCAATTTTGTGAGCCGGTTTATTTCAGACTTTGCAAGCATCACTAGGCCATCACACTAATGCTCAAAATAATTTGATGTTCAAATGGAATCTTGAAGGCAAGGAAGCTTTCAAGTAAATAAAAAAGGTTATTTTCACTACTCCGGTGCTGGCTAGTCCATATTTTTATAAGGATTTCTTGTTATATGTGTACAATAGTCAGCATAGTATAGCTTTTGTGCTCACTAAAAGGGAGGGAAAGGATAATGGGGAGCATATGATTTATTTTCATCCAAGAACCCTTAGAGGTTACAAAACTAGATATAAATTTGTTGAGAAGCAAGCTTTTGCCATTGTCAAGAGTCTCAAGAAGTTCTGACACCTAGTGTCAGCCAACAAAATCACCATTTTAGTTAATCACCCAAGTGTAAGGGAATACATTACTAAAGGAGAGATAATAGAGAAGAGAGCCAATTGGATCACCAAGATCCTAGAGTACGATGTAGACATCAAACTAACTAAGTTGGTGCGAAGAAGAGGCCCGCGTGAGTATCTTGCACAAGAGTCAGGTTCCAAGTCCAAAAAGGAAATTGGTCAAGTCTTTTCAAATAATTTTGAGTCTGATGACTCTTGGGTGATAGATCAGACACTATACATGCAGAAAGGACTCTATTCGATGACTCTCCCATTCCACAAATGAATATACTACTGACTTGAAGGCACTACATACATATTGGTTGAAGGAATTTTATTTAAAAGAAATTATGATAGAGTATTGCTTCGATGTTTAGACAAGTGTCAGGAAGAAATGGTTTTATCAGAATTCTATAGCAGTCTTGAAGGTGGACAGTTTTCTGCTAAAAATACCACTTTGAAAATCATGTGAGTAGGATACTACTAGCCCTCAATTATTTCTGAAGCACACCATTTGGTGTAGAAGTGAACTCAGTGCAAATTTTTTGTTGGCAAGAGGAAAAATTATGCTTTGCCTTTAAGTCCCATTGTTACTGAAGAGCCTTTCGCTGAATGGGGATTAGACTTTGTCGAAATGATAAACCCCATCTCTAGTGTTGGCCTTAAATGGATCCTCATAGCAACCGATTACTTTACAAGATTGATAGAGGCTATCGCTCTAAAAGGTGCTACAAAAGGTGAGATTTTCAGCTTTCTAGAGGGATTGGTGACTAGGTTTGGTTCACGAAAGACTGTCATATTTGACAATGCTCGAGCCTTTGTAGGTTCAAAGGTCTCAAATTTTTCTATTAGGAATGGGATTTATCTTTAGACCTCTTCAAACTATTACCCACAAGGGAATGTGTTTGCAGAGTCAACAAATAAAAACCTAATTATGTTAATAAAGTGCATCAGGTCTAAACGACAAAGAGAATGGCACAAACATCTATGAGCTACTTTGTGGGCAGACTGGATTATGACGCAACAGATCCTGAAAACATCTCCCTGTGAATTAGTATATGGGAAAGAAATTGTCTTACCTATTTCTATTGAACTCCCTATCTTACAATCATTGAATGCCCTAGAAATAGAAGAAAGTGGTAGAATGGAGGTACGAATAGCCGAACTCCTCAAACTAGAGGAAGATAGAGAAAATTCTTTTGGAGCCATGATTAGCCACCAAAAAATAGTCAAGTGATGGTTCGACAAAAAGATTTTCAACCCAGATTTCTAGGAAGGAAACCTAGTGCTCAAATATGATGAACGCACTACAAAATTAGGGTAGCACACCAAATTTGAAGCACTATGGAAGGGCCCCTTCCGAATCAACGCGTGTAAGGAGAGGAATGCATATGAGTTGGAGGATAAAACATTTGATGCTTTAGAGATACCGGTAAGCGATATTTATTTGAGACTATTCCATTAAAGTACGATATTGTTTTAAAAAAATTCACAGATATGTACCATATGAAAAAAATTTGTAAGAGCTCTTAAGTTTTTAAAATAAGCCACAAGGAAAAAAGCGAAGAAACAAAAGAAGTAAGAAAACAGTATTATATATTGTATAATTTCATTGAATTTAAAGTGTGGGGTAGCTCGAGGATCAATTTTTTATAGAAAAGCTCTCTCGAGCAAAACCCAGAAAGGGTCTTTGAGTAAAAGTGCAAAAACAGAAAAATGGAGACATTTTTACAAAAATCACAAAAAAGATATGCCTCTGGCCATAGTTACAAGGGCTTGTTTCCCATAATCGGTTTTCTTCTCTTTTTCTTCTTCTTCGTAAAAAAGAACGAAGAAAACACACAACACATAGCGCATGACGCATGAACCTTGACCTGAGTCCTCGTGGTTATAGGCCACAAGCTCGAAGTAATTTTTGAATTCAAACCCAAGAGCCTCATCAATGCCATACTATCGAAGGAAGTAGGTGATAGTAGGTAGAGATAGAGTGTGATGGCTCTCCATATCCATGGTGTGAAAATCACTCAGAAAAGGAAGCCAAGGCACATCCATGCCACGATCAACAAACCACCGAAGGTCCATTGTGCTAGGAATGTCGACTCTAGGGATGGCGACTTGCACAATTTTGTCGAGCCCTTCCAGTAGAGACACGCCAAACATGTGGCAACACAGCTCCACCATCTTGTGTTTGGCGACGTTTAGCAAAGAGGCCATGAAGTGAGACAGGACGTTGCAATTGCTTCACATCTGGTTTTTTTCTCCAATGAAGTCCATGCCAATGACCCATTGAAAGGAAATTAACCCCAGCCAGTCGCACCTCTTTACCATGTGTTTAATTCTGTCAGCCGTAATCTCCCTAGTGAAGGCATACTATGGCCTTCGTGGAAGAAGACATATAAGAGTACCTAGGCCAATAGACATGGTTAAAAGCAACAAAGCATAAGTGATATGCGAACAAATAAGAAGTTGGCTAAACTCTCAAGTCTTACTTTTTGAATGAATGTAGCCTTAAGGTGGAATATCTATTTATAGAAAAGAGGTACTGACAAACCCAAACAATAGATAGTCTATTTTTGGTTGGACGACAATGGGAAAATATCAAAGTAGTCTGTGAACGAAGAATAAATCATAGGGGAAATCTGACATAAGGTCTCAAAATTAATTTTTGGGCATTGGGAGTAAATGCTTGCATAAGCTGATCGATGACATGTGTCCTTGGCCATCATCACCATTAGCTAGCTCGCGTAAGTGAAAGGATATGGGTTAATGTGCTAATATTTGACAAATTAGTGAGTGTGTCTTTTCAAAGGGAAAATAGAGGGTGGATCAAGACTCAACTATTTTTCCAATGCGATGTGGATTAGATCTAAGCTATTTGTAAAAAAAATGCTTCCAAGTTGAACATGATGTCCACTATGCAAAAATAATGGATGCTCACAAGGGCTAGTGGAACCTTAGGTCATCCACTAGGTGAGCCCCCAAAGAGGTTAGACACATACACACATAGCTGATACACATTCACACAGACAAGCTAGTGACTATGGGAAAGTCATGCCTATGTTTGGCTCCCATATGCTAACCATACCAAATCTATTACTCTTGATATCTTTGATAAGGTACCACACAATACAAACACAAGATTCATGAGGCAAGAAACACTTTGTATGCTAACACTCACGAACAAACATTATGGCTCCATAGGCAAGAAAAGTGTGTTATGAAACGTGGCCATATAATAGTTACTGTAAATGCAAAATAGTGCAAGATAGGTTCAAAAGAGTTTTGCTTAGTTCATGTAAGGTATTAAATCAGGGAATATCATGCCTAATGTCTCCAAGAGTGGACCAATTGAAGAATATAAGATTCACAACTTAGGGAATGCAATGTGTCACATCAAGCCACTAAGAGGAATACAATATTCTAATAAAGATCATGCTCTTGAAGGACATCACATCCAATGCCACCACAAAGAGAAAGACACATCGTAATAAGACTATACAATGAAACTTGAGTTGGAAAAGAATAATGCCAATGTATGCCCCCACTTGAAAGAAATTTCTAAACACCATGTTGTGAGAAATTACTTTAAAGTATCAAATGATGAATGCTAACAATAAAGCAGACATGAGAGCTTATTTGCAAAGCCATATGCCAAGTCATATGTTTCTAAATGAAGCTAAGTCATGAAAAGGAGTTTCCCCCAAAATGAAATCCAAAAGTAACACAAAAAGGATCCATAGATTCAGGGTTAGTATGTCTTTGCTACAATATTTTTAAATAGATCTCAGAAACATCATCATTCCCCAAATACTCATGGAACAAGAAGAATCAAACAAAAAGAGAGAAAAAATAGAAAATCTTTTTGGTCAACATGGAAGAGGACTAAATGTCTCGACGCCTTGTGTCATCCCAAAAAGGAAAACACAAGACAAAGAAAAGATAAAAATTTTATGACACAAAGAAGAATGTAGATACAAATAGAGAGATACATCAAACATAATAGTACGAGAGATCAAATTATGCACATGCAATCACACACATAATATGAAAAAGAAAAAAAATACAAGACTAGTAAGGCACATGCGAGTCAACGTATAGCAGGTCATCCACATCCCAAATCTCAGTCGGTATATACGGAAGCTAGAAATCTATCCAAAGGGAGAACAATGAGCGTGGTACTATGAGAATCACAAAGTTCAACACCCTTCTTATGAGAATTGTCATTTAAGTTCATAGAAGAGTAAAATAATGTATTCAATTCATTATGCACTTCTTCATCATTCTTAGCAATCTCATCATCATCGTCCAAATTAATCACAATAAGAGGTCGAATGATAATGTCCAAAAGAAGATGCTAGTCCCTATTGTGGATGTGATATATGATCTTTTTGTTTTGGCAAAGAGGTAGACTCATCATGTATTGCTTTAGCTGAGTTTGGATGTTGATTTTTTTTGTGTTTTTCTTCATTTAACCTTCGAGCAATAGCACGATTTATACACCTACACTCTCTAATATTTTTGTTTCTTTTGGTATGATTTTCAAGTTGTTTTTGTGTAGGAGTGGGTTTATCAACCATAGGTTTATTTTCATCCCTAAGGGGAGGAATAGAAGGAACCATAGGAGGTTGTTCAACCACTTTCTTTTTAGCTTTATAAAAAAAAAATTATCTTAGGAGGCATGACAAGATTTTTTTAGTTGTCTCTTGGTCTCTTGTAGGAGATAGGCAGAAGATTTGTCTTGGGTTGGTCATGGTTATTTGGAATGGTTTTTGGTTCTATCATGGTTTCATCAAGGATATGAGGCTCAATCATGGGTTGAGGCATGATTTTAAGGGATAATTATTCTATGCATTTCACCTTAAACTTTTGATAGGATTTGAAAAAGAATTCTTCACAAGGTTTAATAGGTTTAATAGGCTACGACCAAAATAAATCCAATGAAAAGTTCCCATGGGAAGAAATAAGATTAAAGCCACTATGGTGCATAGTAAAGATCTCTTTGTCAAAGGGAAACTTTAAACATTTATGCACAACCAACGGGATAGCTTCCATGGAGTGTAGCCATAGGTAACCAAGCTTCACACAAAATCTATATGATGTTGGGATGATGGAGAATGAGACATCCCATTCTTTTAGTCCCACTTTTAAAGGAAGGGTGATTGAACCCATCATAGAGCAAGAAAAACCATTATGCATTTTTATCCATGATTTTGGTTTATCATATGTATCTTGATAGAGTTCATGCATAAGTAAAAATTATTCAGTGATCACATTCTCTCCATAGATGAGATCAATTAATATACCATTAGTAGGCTTGTCATTGATTCGATTGGCTATGTAAAGAGGACCATCAGGTGCATGTTTGATTATATCTTGTGATGAGAAAGCAATTTCAAGAGTTATTTTAGTTCAGCCCTTATGAGATTGAATTTAAATCATTCCAACCATATTATCCATAGGACTTTCTTCATTATTATCCATGTTGTCATCATCCATGTCAACATTAATCACATTATTCTTCTTAGTTTCCCTAGGTTTGACAAATGAAATATTATTTTTTGGCATGGGGTTGGTAAAGATTTGCAAGTTTTTGTTGGGAGGGGCAAAAGACTTATTACCCTGATCATTGACACCTTTGATTTGAATATGATTAGAATCAATGAGGTATTGCATAATATGTTTAAGACACTTACAATGTTCCATATCATGTCCATTTTTGTTAGTGAAAATGACAATAGGAATTCGATTTAAAGTTTGGAGGCAATGGCTTATTAGGATCAGGATTTCTAATTGGAGGTAAGGAAATCAACTTCTTTTCTATAAGTTTGGTAAGTGCAAAAAGATGGGGGGCCAAAAAGTGGACAATTTACTTTTTCATCTCAAAATAGCGAAAATGTGAGTACATTATAGTAAAATGTGCTCGTGTTATGGGTTGGTAATGACCAAGCCTAGGCTCGTTCATTACCAAGCCATAACATGAGTGTGTTATAACACACTCATGCATTATGGTTTAAATTTCAAAAAATGTGTTCATTTTGTTTTAAAAAATTGTGCATTTTTTGAAATAAACAATAACATTTCCAAAACCTGAGTGCATTATAATGCGCTCACGTTTTGGTCTACATTGATATTTTTTTCTTCTCTTTTTCTTGTCTCTTTCTTCTTGTTATCTTTCAAGGAAACTATATACATGAAATAAACATTTACATATGGAAATTTACTTTCTTATACTTTAAGTTATATTTCATGTATATAGTTTCACGATGTTTGAGAGTGGTTTCAGATCTCTAGGAGTTATAATTCAAATTATAGTTTTTTGAAGATCTTAAAATTTTTTAGACAACCAAATTTTAGTAATCAGCATGTCAAATATTAGTAATCAGGAGGTCAAATTTTAGTAATCAGCAAGTTGTATCATATTTATCACTCTATCTCACTCATTGTTTATCCCTTATGCTCTAGACCTCTCTCTCACACTCTCTCCTTCATTCTATACTTCTATCTATCTCACCTCTCTCTCCCTCCATCCCTCCCTATATTCCTCCTTCCCTCCTCCCCTCTCTAATTTTCTCTATCTCACCCTCTCTCTTCCTCCCACCCACCTTCCCTCTCTACTTCACTCTATCTAAACTATCCCTCTACCTCTCTCCCTCCATCCTCTCTCTCTATCACCTCTCTCCACCTTCCTTCTTCTCTCTCTTCCTACATCCCACCCACTTTCCCTCTCTACTTCTCTTTATCTAACCTATCCCTCTTTTCCTATCTATCACCCTCCCTTCTCTCTCTCTCTCTATCTTAATCTATCCTCCTTCCTCCTTCCCCCTCTCTCTCTCATTCTCTCTATCACACTTCTTTCTCCCTATATCCCTCCCTCCTTTTGTTTCTACTTCTCTATATGTCTCTCCATACCTCTCTCTATCTCAGTTCTCTCTCCCTCCCTCTCTCCCTCTCAATCTTCCAACCTTCCTCCTTCACTTTATGTTTCTCTCTCACACTTTCTCCCTCCCTCCCCCATCTTTATATCTATCTCTATACTTCCCTCTCTACTCTCTATCTCATCACTCTCTCTCTCTCCATATCTCTCTCCCTCTCTCCCTATCTCTCTACTTCTTCTTTATCTTGTATTATCTATATACTTCTCTATCTCTCTCCCCATATCTCCTAATCCCTCCCTCCTTTTCTCTCTCTTCCTGTCTCTCAATCTCCCCACCTTACTCTTCTCTCTCTCCTTCCCTATATAATTCTCTCTATCTCACCAATATTTCTCACTCCATCCCTCCTTACCTCTTTAATTCTCTCTCTATATATATCACCTCTCTCTTCATTCCTCCCACCCACCTTCCCTTTCCACTTCTCTCTATCTAACCTATCCCTCTCTACCTCACTCTCTCTCCCTCCCTCCTCTCTCTTAATCTCTCCACATTACTCCTTCCCCACTCTCTCCATATCTCATTCTCTTAGTCTCACTTCCCTCCCTCCTCTCTCTATATATATCTCTCTAATTCTCCATCCTTCCTCTCCCTTTTATATCTCTCCTTCCCTATATATAATTATATCTCTATCTCTTTCTCTCAATCTCTAAATCTCCCTCCCTCATTCCCTCTCTCTCCTTCTCTCCTAGTCTCTCCCTCTCTCTCAATCTCCTAACCATCCTCCTCTCTCTCTCCATCTTTCTCTGACTCTCTTCTTTCCTCTCTACTCTTTATCTCACCATTCTCTTTGTCTACTTCTCCCTCACTATCTCTCCCTCCCTATATACTTCTCTCTATATCCCTCCTCACCTCTTCCCTCTCTCTCTCACTCTCTCTCAATCTCCCCACCTTCCTCTTCTCTCTCCTATCTTTATCTCTCACTCTCTCCTTCCCTCTCTACTATTTATCAAGCACCATTATCTCTCCCTCCCTCCCTCCCTCCTTCCTTCCCTCTCTAATACTATCTACCTCACCCTTTACCTCCCTTCCTTTCTCCCACCCAGCTTCCCTCTCTACTTCTCTCTATCTAACCTATCACTATCTACCTCTCTCTCCCTCCCTCCCTCCTCTCTCTCAATCTCTCCACCTTCCTTCTTTTCTCTCCACTTCTCTCTCTCTCTCCTTCCCTCTTTACATCTCCCCTATCTCTCTCTCCATCTCACTATCTCTTTTAATCTCCCAAACGCTATATCAAATATCATAAATCCTAATCCCTATACCTTAAACCCTACACCCTCAAACCTCATCTATATACCCTCAACCTTATAACCTATAACATGAACATTATCCCTTAACCATTAGAATAAACCCTAAACCATCATTGTATGAAAAAATTCCTCAAAGAAATGGGGTCTCACGATGATGTAAATCACCATGAGATCCCATTTCTTTGAGGCATTTTTAAATTCAAAAACACTACCTTGTCGATGTTACCACATTGATGCATTAACAAGGTAGTGAGCTTAGTGCTCATTGTTCATAACCCATTTACATGAATACATTTTTTCATACAACAAGCACTAATCTCACTACCTTGTGAATGCGGCCACATTGAAAAGCTAGTGAGCTTAGTGCTCATTATATGAAAAATGCCTCAAATAATTGGGGTCTCACGATGATGTACATCACCGTAAGACCCCATTTATTCGAGGAATTTTTCATACAAAAAGCACTACCTTGTCAATGCGTCAATGTGGTAGCATTTACAAGGTAGTGCTCATTGTATCGAAAAATATTTGAAAGAAATGGGGTCTCACGGTGATGTACATCACTGTCATACCCCATTTTTTTGAGGCATTTTTTCATACAATGAGCACTACCTTTTCAATGCATCAGTGTGGTAGCATTGACAAGGTAGTTCTCACTATATGAAAAATGCCTCAAATAAATGGGGTCTCACTATGATGTACATCACCCTGAGACCCCATTTCTTTGAGGCATTTTTTCATACAATGAGCACTACCTTGTCAATGTGTCAATATAGACACATTGACAAGGTAGTGCTCGTTGTATGAAAAAATGCCTTAAAGAAATGGGGTTGTCAATATAGGGTTGAGGGATTAGGTTTAGGGTTTTTAAGGTTTCAATGATTAGGGGTTTAAGGGTTGATGGATTAAGGATTTAAGGGTAGAGGGATTAAGTGTTTAAGGGTTGAGGTTTTAACGGTTGAGGGTATAGGGTTGAGTTATAGGGTTTAGGGTCTAATGTATAGGGTAGAGGTATGAGAATTGAGGGTTGACCTAGTTTAATGTATAGGTTACAGGGTTGATGTGTTAAGGGTTTGAG
Source organism: Sequoiadendron giganteum (assembly GCA_007115665.2). Classification (NCBI taxonomy): domain Eukaryota; kingdom Viridiplantae; phylum Streptophyta; class Pinopsida; order Cupressales; family Cupressaceae; genus Sequoiadendron; species Sequoiadendron giganteum. The sequence goes on from CM021106.1 coordinate 140,728,025, forward strand.
GGTTTAAGGGTTGAGGGTATAGGGTTTATAGTATAAGGTTGAGGGTCCAATGTATAGGCTAGAGGTTTGAGAATTGAGGGTTGACCTGGTTTAATATATAGGTTGGAGGGTTGAGGGATTAAGGGTTTAAGGGTTGAGAGTTTAGGGGTCGAGGGACTAAGGTTTTAAGGGTTGAGGGTTTAAGGGATGAAAAATTAAGGGTTTAAAGGTTTAAGGTTTGAGGTTTTAAGGGTTGAGGGACTAAGGGTTGAGGGTTTAAGGGTTGAGGGATTAAAGGATTAAGGGTTTAAGGATTGAGGGATGATGGTTGAGGGTATAAGGTATAGGGTTGAGAGAGAGAGAGAGGGAGAGAGGGATTGAGATAAACCTAAGAGAGAGAGAGGGAGAGGGAGGGAGATTGAGAGAGAGAGTGTGTGTGTGAGAGAGAGAGACCAAACATCACTTGGAGACCCCATTTTTTTCAAACAGGCCACTAGGTTCCCAATTTCATCGAATTGGCAAGCTATTGGGCCCACTAGCTTTCCAATTTAGTGTAATTAGCAACCTAACTTGGCATGTTTGGAAAAATGGGTCCAAGAATGCCAATTTCACCGAATTGACAAGCTAGTGGGCCTGTTTGAAAAAATAGGTCCAAGAAATGGGGTACATCACCGAGAGACCCCATTTATTGGACCCATTGTTTTAAACAGGCCAAGTTAGGTTGCCAATTTCACCAAATTGGCAAGGTAGTGGGCCTGTTTGAAAAAATGGTCCAAGAAATGAGGTACATCACCGAGATACCCCATTTCTTGGACCCATTTTTTCAAATAGGCCAAGTTAGGTTGCCAATTTCATTGAATTGGCAAGCTAGTGCTTGCCAATTCAGTAAAATTGGCAACCTAACTTGCTTGCCAATTCAGTAAAATTGGAAACCTAACTTGGCCTATTTAAAAAATGGGTCCAATAAATGGGTCTCATAGTGATGAAATGGGGTTTCTCGATGATTTACATCATTGGAAGACCCCATTTCTTGGACCCATTTATTTTGAACAATTCACTACATTGCCAATTTCACTAAATTAGGAAGCTAGTGGGCCCACTAGCTTGCCAATTCAATGAAATTGGCAACCTAACTTGGATCCATTTTTATAAAAGGCCAAGTTAGGTTGCCAATTTCACTGAATTGGCAAGCCAGTGGGCCCACTAGCTTTCCAATTTGGTGAATTTGGGAAAGTAGTAGGTTGCCAATTTCACTGAATTGGCAAGCTAGTGGGTCCACTAGCTTTCTAATTTGGTGAAATTGGGAACGAAGTGGCATGTTTGAAAAAATGGGTCCAAGAAATGGGGTCTCTTGGTGATTTCTTGGACCCATTTTTTCAAATAGGCCAAGTTAGGTTACTAATTTCACCAAATTGGAAAGCTAGGCAATTCGGTGAAATTTGGAACATAGTAGGCTTCCAATTTCACCGAATTGGAAATCTAGTGGGCCCACTAGCTTGCCAATTCGATGAAATTGGCAACCTAACTTGGCCTATTTGAAAAAATGGGTCTAATAAAAGGGGTCTCTCAGTGATTTACATCATTGGGAGACCCCATTTCTTGGACCCATTTTATCAAAGAGGCCACTACATTTCCTTTTTTATCGAATTGGAAAGCTAGTGGGCCCACTAGCTTGCCAATTAGGTGAAATTGGCAACCTAACTTGGCCTGTTTGAAAAAATGGGTCCAAGAAATGGGGTCTCCCAGTGATTTACATGACCGAGAGAGCCCATTTTTTCAAACAGGTCAATACATTGCTAATTTCACCCTACACTCTAAACCCTCATCTCTATACACTATACCCTCAACCTTATAAGCTAAACCCTAAAAATTATCCCTCAACCATAAACTTAAGCCCTAAACCCCACATTCAATCTTGTACCCTAATCCTTCAATCCTAAACCTAATACCCTCAACCCTAACACTTAACCTTGTACCCTAAACCCTCAACCTTATACCTTAAACCCTAAACCCTACACCCTCAACCCTCATCCCTATACCGTATATCCTCAACCTTATAACCTAAACCCTAAAAATTATCCCTCAACTCTATGCCCTCAACCCTATACTTAAACCATAAAATCTACAATCTCAACCCTTAACCATAAACCTTATACCCTCAACCCTCTACCCTATAACCTATACCCAATATCCTTAACCCTAATCCCTATACCTTGTACACTTAACCTTGACCCTCAACTGTAAACATTATTCCTGAATTGTAGAACCATAAGCATGTGCCCTATACTTTAACCCTAAACCCTACATTCAACCTTGTTCCCTCAACCCTAAACCCTCAACCCTCAAACCTAAACCCAATAGGTCCTCAACCATATACCCAATATTCTAAACCATAACCCTATACCCTATACCTTGAATTCTAAACACCATCCCTCAATCCTCAACCCTATACCATAAACCCTAAACCCTACACCCTCAATCCTCATCCATATCTCTCTCTCTCTCTCTCTCTCTCTCTCTCTTCCTTCCTCTGACATACCTTCCCTCTCTACTCTCTAACCTATCCCTATTTACCTTTCTCTCTACCTCCATCCTATCTCTCTCTCCCCTTCCCTCTCTACTTTTCTCTATATCACCTTTCTCTCTCTATCTCACCTCTCTCCCTCCCTCCCTATCTCTCCCCCTCTCTCCCTCCCTAGCTCTCACTCTCTCTCTCTTCCTTCCTCCCACCAACCTCTCTCTACCTCTCTCTATCTAACATATTCCTCTCTACCTCACTCTCTCTCACTCCCTCCTCTCTCTCTCAATTTCTCCACCTTTCTTCCCCCCTCTCTTCCTCTCTCTCATTCTCTATATCTCACTTTTGTCTCCCTCCTTCCCTCCTTTCTTCCCTCCCTCATTCTCTCATTGTATACATCAACTCTCTCTCTACTTCTCCCTCCCTCCCCCCTCTCTATATTTCCTTCCATATATACTTCTCTCTCTCTCTCTCTCTCTCTCTCTCTCTCTCTCTCTCTCTCTCTCTCTCTCTCTCAAGTCTTTCCCTCCCACCCCCTCCCCCGATCTCAAATATTTCCCTCCCACCCTAACTATAGAATACTCTCTATCTCATGTCTCTCCCTAACACCACTCTCTCTCTCTCTCTCTCTCTCTCTCTCTCTCTCTCTCTCTCTCTCTCTCTCTCTCTCTCTCTCTCTCTCTCTCTCTCTCTCTTCCCTTAACCCTAATCCCTATACCCTATAAACTTAATATTAAACCTTCAACCCAATACCCTCAACACTATACCTAATATCCTAAAACCTAATCCCTATACCCTATAAACTTAACCTTATACCTTCAACCCAATACCTTAAACCATAAATACTATGCCCTCAACCCTCATCCCTATACCCTATACACTTAACCCTCATCTCTCTTCCTCCCTCCCTCCTCTCTCTATCTCACCTCTCTCTCTATCCCTCACTCTTTACCTCTCTAATGTCTATACCTGATACACTTAACCTTATACCCTCAACCCTCCTCCCTCAACCCTCAACTCTCAACCCTACATTCAACCTTGTAACCTAAACCCTATACCCTATACCCAATACCATCAACCCTATACCAAATATCCTAAACCCTAATCCCTATACCATATACCCAATATCTAAAACCATAATTCCTATACCTTAGATACTTAACCCTATACCATCAACACTAAACACTATCACTCAAACCTTAAACCTATACCTTAAACAATAAATCCTACACCTTAAAGCCTCATCCCTATACCCTAAAACCTAAATATTATCCCTTAACCCTATACTTAAAACCTAAACACTACACTCTCAACCCTTAACCCTATACCTTATACCCTAAATGCTACACCCTAAATCCTATACCAAATATATCTTAAACCCTAATCCCTATACCCAATACACTTTAACCTTATATGCTCAACCCTTAACCCTTAACTCTAAACCCTAATCCCTATCTCTCTCTCTCTCTCTCTCTCTCTTTGTCCCCTTAACCCTAATCCATATACCAAATATATCTTAAACCCTAATCCCTATACCCTATACACTTTAACCTTATACGCTCAACCCTCAACCCTCAAGCCTATACTTAAACCCTCAAAACTAAACCCAATACTCTAAAATCTATACCAAATATCCTAAACCCTTATCCCTATACCCTATACACTTAACCCTATACCCTCAACCCAGAACACCATCCCTCAACCCTCAACCCTATACCTTAGACCCTCAACCCTAAACCCTTATCCATCATCCCTATAACCTATACCCTCAACCTTATACCCTAAACCTTAAACATTATCTCTCAACCCTATACTCAAACCCTAAACCCTACATTCAACCTTGTACCCTACACCCTAATCCCCAAACCTATTACCCTCAACCCTGTAAGCAATATCCTAAATCATAATCCCCATACCTTGTGCACTTAGCCTTATACCCTTGAAACCTTGAACACTATCCCTCAACCTTCATTCTTATACCTTAAACCCTAAACCCTACACCCTCAACCCTTGTCCTTATACCCTATACCTAAAGCTTATACCCTAAACCCTAAACATTATCCCTCAAACCTTAACCCTATAATTAAACCCTAAACCCTACATTAAACCTTGTACCCTAAACCTTGAACCCTAAACCCTAAACCCTCAACCCTATACCGAATATCCTAAACCCCAATCCCTATGCCCTATATACTTAACCATATACCCTCAACCCTAAACACTATACCTCAGCCCTCAACACTATACCTTAAACCCTAAACCCTACACCTTCAACCCTCGTCCCTATACCCTCAGCCTTATAACCTAAACCCTGAACATCATCTCTCAACCCTATACTTAAACCCTAAACCCTAAACCCTTAATTGTAAACCCAATACCCTCAACCCCATACCCAATATTCTAAACCCTAATCTGTATACCCTATACACTTAGCCCTATACCCTTAACCTTGAACACTATCCCTCAACCCTCAACCCTATACCTTAAAACCTAAAACCTAAACCCTTAACCCTCATCCCTATACCCTATACCCTCAACCTTATACCATAAACCCTCAACATTATCCATCAACCCTATACTTAAACAACAAACCCTACACTCTCAAGCCTTAACCCTATGCCTTATACCCTAAACTATACACCCTAAAACCTATACATAATATCCTAAACCCTAATCCATATACCCAAATACACTTAACCTTATGCCCTCAACCCTAAACACTATCTTTCAACCCTCAACCCAATACCTTAAACCCTAAACCCTAAAACCTCATCCCTCATCCCTATACCCTATACCATTAAATTTATACCTAATATCCTAAACCCTAATCCATATACCCTATACACTTAACCCTATAACATCAACCCTATACCTTAAAAACTAAACCTTACACCCTCAACCCTCATAGGGGGGAGAGAAAGAGGGGGAGGGAGGGATTGGGGAGAGGGAGAGAAAGGTTGGAGGGAAAGGGGAGATAAATATAAGAAGAGAGGGAAGGAGAGGTAGAGAGACATGAGAGATAGAGAGTAGATAAGGAAGGACATATGGAGGGAGAGAGAGCGAGGTGAGAGAGTGTTGTAGCAAGTGATGGAGGGATATTTGGGTAGAGAGGGATAGGTGAGATAGAGAGAAGTAGAGAGATAGATATAGAGGGAAGGAGGGAGGGTGGGCAAGAGAGGGGATGAAGGGATAGATAAAGAGGGATAGGTGAGATAAAGATAAGTAGAGAGAGAATGGTGATATATAGAGAAGGAGAGAGTTACATAGAGGGAAAGAGAGAATGGTGAGACAAAGAGGAGAGAGTGAGAGAGAAAGAGGGTGAGGGAGGAGGGAGAGAGAGAGAGAGAGAGAGAGAGAGAGAGAGAGAGAGAGAGAGAGAGAGAGAGAGAGGAGAGGAGAGATAGAGAGTAGATAGGGGAAAATTTAGGGAGGGAGAAATCTAGTGAGAGAGAGATATGGAGGGAGAGGTAGATAGAGATAGGGTGAGGGGAGATAAAGATAATTAGAGAGGGAAGGAGAGGTAGAGAGGGAATGAGGGAGGGAGGGAGATAAGTGACATAGAGAGGTGAAGAGAGTGGTATGGAGTGATGGATGGAGAGGTCGGTAGAGAGGGAAGGAGAGGGAGAGGTATGGATGGAGAGATTGGGAGGTGAGATAGAGAGTAATAGAGAGAGAGTGGTAGGCTGTGATGGATGGAGAGTTTGGTAGAAAGGGAGAGAGAGAGGGAGGGAGATTTACTGAGGGAGAGAGAGGTGAGATACAGAGAAATAGAGAGTGGTGGAAGGAGAGGTAGGTAGAGAGAGGGAGAGAGGAGATAAAGATAAGTAGAGAGGCACGGAGAGGTAGAGAGAGGAGAGAGAGAAAAGTAGAGATGGAATGATGGAGGGAGGGATAGGTAGAGAAGGAGAGAGGTTAGATGGAGAGGTGTGGAGAGAGAGTAGAAGGGTGTGATGGATGTAGAGGTAGGTATAGAGAGGGATTAGGAGATAGAGAGTAGATAGGGAAGAAGAGAGGAAGATGTTATGGAGGGATAGAGAGGGAGGTGAGAGAGAGGTGGGGTAGAGATAATTAGAGAGAGTGGTAGGGATTGATGGAGGGAGAGGTAGGTAGAGAGAGAGAGGGAGGGAGATAGAGATAAGTAGAGAGGGAAGGAGGGAGGGAGTGAGAGAGAAGTGAGATATAGAGAACTAGAGGGAAAAAGAGAGAGAGAGAGAGAGAGAGAGAGTCAGATAAAGGAATGGAGATAGTGAGAGAGAGGTCTAGAATGTAAGGGATAAAAAATGAGTGAGATAGAAAAAAAATAATATGACTTGTTGATTACTAAAATTTAACCTCCTAATTACTAAAATTTGACATGTTGATTGCTGAAATTTGACTAATTCTCAAATTTGTGAGATCTTCCAAACAATATAATTTTCATTATAACTCTTAGAGATCTGAAACGACTCTCAAACATCCTGAAAATATATACATGAAATATAACTTAAAGTATAAGAAATTAAACACCCATATGTAAATGTTAAAATTTTTTTATTTCATGTATATATTTCCGTGAAAGATAACAAGAAGAAAGAAAAAAGAGAGAAGAAAAATAAATTCAATGTAGACCAAAACATGAGTGCATTATAAACTCATGATATATCTTTCTTTGGGAATCCCCAAGCCTTGGGCTTGGTATTTTCCTTGGAATACCATCCCAAAGGCTTGGAGTGCCTTCCCAATGACCAAAGATGTGTTTTGCAAATTCTATAGTATTTCGCATAGTCGGTTTTGTGCTCACCGTCAGGATTGCATGTGTTTGAATGTTGAACAAATCAAACACCTAGGTAATGTTAGGCTCTCTCTTAGCTATCCAACGATGTAATTTTTTTTCACTTTTTGACAATTTTAAGCCTTTGATCTATACTATCTTTTGTTTGTGTGTCTCTTTTTTGGTAAAAAAGCAGTTTTTGGTGTTATTTTCGTTATAAATTAACCGTTCATCAAAATTTAAAATAAATTAGATTTATAGAAACTAGACTCCATTCTACAAATATTAAAAAAAAATCAATTAGTTTTCAAAATTTGTAGGGGTAGCATGGCCAAAATTTTGTTTTTTAGGAAGTATCCACTTTGAAAATTAGTAAAAATCCAAATATTCATTAAAAATAATCATAAAGATCATGCATCAACTACGTATTGTTAGCTAATTTCTCACCAAAGCAATTTTAAAAATACTAAAAAAAAGTTCACCGTACTGCATTCCCACAAAAGTTGTTATGTTATGTTTTCCTGACAAAAAAAAATTCAACTTTTGTGGGCCCCTCTTTTGAACCCCTTAATCTCAACCATTTTCCAAATAAATTAGTAGTTTAGAAAGTAGACTCAGAGCACTATGATCCTTGTTTTTGTTGCATCTCAAAATTTTTAGTGTAACAATCCTCAATTTCACGCCCAAGGTCATTATTTCTTGATTTCAAAAAAAAAGTGGCCACTTAAGCCCCCTTTTTGGCCCCCATCTTTTTGAACTTACCCAATTGTAACATAGTATTATGGAGGGTATTGGGTAAGGGAGTAAATTATCTCACAAGACCCCCAAATGTAAAAGGATTTGTTTTTTTATAGTAGACACTTGGGTATCAACATGTTGACTTGTTTGATGGGGATTTAGTTGAAGAAATCATTTATTTTGTTTCATAAAAGGTTGGTAATTGTTTTGAGTTGTGGGTTCAGACTTTTATGGATGGCTATGTTAGAAACCCTAGATCAGACATGCAAACCTAAACACCTTCCACATAAGAGAAAACATAAAAAAGCAGAGCTTTGCATGCGAATGTGCAAAATGATACATTCAAGAATTCAATATTACAATGAGAAAATTGCTTTATAAAAGCAATGTATGCAACCCTAATGTTGACCTAAAAAAAGCTCAACTAACTTCAACTTACTTATTAATTAAGTAAACTAACTATTACCTAAGCAAAACCTAAGTAAAGTTATGCAAGTGTAATTAAATATTAATTACACTAACACCCCCCCATAAGTGCAACTTAGGGAGACTAAATAAGCATGCACCTAAAACTAAGATGAATGCAAGAAAGCATGAATGGGTCCCGGCAACAAGGCCTGATCAGGTACCCATGTACAAATGCAAAAATGAGGTAGAGAAGGAAAACCCAGTGGGACAACCCCCCTACAATGAGATAACTGCTGCAAAGAAGCACTGGAAGAACACTATAGAGTAACACTGGAACTGCAATCTGGAAAGCAAGGAAAGATACTTCTATCTACAAGAAACCATATCAGAACCATAATAATGCAACAATAGACCCGATGCCACGAAACACTCAAAAAAACCAAACTGGAACAACCCTGGAATCCATAGAGCAACAGTAGATGAAATGATGACAGAATCTGGAAATTGTGAATCTCGATGCCGATGCCAAACTAAGATTGAAACTCTTCCATGGGAACAATAACCACAAATTTAGTGGCCCTCAAACTGAGATGGATCCGATACGGATCACTAACCATAGGCTCTCAATCTAAAGTGTGAACAGATATGAATCTAATATAGGTCTAGCTAAGACAAAAATGTGGCCAAAAGAAACTAAGAAACCAGATTACAACCCATGCGAGTTGTCACCAAAACACAATGAAGATTATTATGCAAGAAACCCCCCCGATGGAACTTTATATCAGTTCATTTATTACAATCCCCAATAATTGAAAAAGGAGAGAATGCCTAAACATGCATAAATAGAAAATTAAAAAATACCTCAGATCTATGTAGAGGATTGAACCAGCTTTCCAATTCCGCAAGAATGGCAAAAAAAGGATCACCGAGTCAAAAGATATGCCCTCTGGAGTGAAACCAACAACATCTAAGTTCCAAGACCTATAAAATTATATTGGAACATAATCAAATAAAAAAAACCTGCACCAATAGAACAGGCTCGAAACCAGCTTTCCAACGATATCTTGTTTGTGAAAAACTGACTCCGTATGCAAAAGTTATGCCCGATTTCGTGAAACTGCTCCAGAATGGCCAATTTGGTCTACAGACAGCCCAGGGGGCTAAAACAATTTCGGCCCCTGGTCCTGCACGTGACCAGGGGCTGGCGGATAGAGGGCTGGGGTGGAGCCCGTGGTCACCCATGCGACCTGTGCTGGGGTTGAGGGGCTGGCCGAGGGCTGGGCGCATAGCGCCCGGTCCCCCATATGATCGCGGCCTATGTATTTGGAGCCCGCGGGGGCTGAAGTGGCCGGCGGAGCTGTAGGAGGAGCCATCAGAGCCGGTGGCGGATGGGTGGCCGCTTGGTGGCTGCTCGGTGGTGGGTGGATTTGCATAGAGAGCACTGGCGTGCATACCAAAAAATGTAGTTTAATGACTTTTTTTGCATTTTTTTCGAAAATCGTGCCTCGGAGTGAGTGTTGGGGAGGCCGTACGACCTTCCTGGCAAATTTTTTTTGCCTTCTAGATCAACTTTGCCAAAATCGATGAAATGAAGGGTGATCTTAGGGTTTTGGGGCACTACGAACGCAATGGCATTGTTCATTTTTCTCCAAGATGCTCCGAAAAAATGGCAACCTCTAGAGCTTGCAAAAAATCACCCAGCTTGAAACCCTTATAGATCTGGCAAATCATGGCCAAAATCTGCAAAATGAAACCCAAACTTGAATTTTTCCAGCCGCATAGATGAACTCAAGGCATGATACCCTCGAGGAACCCTGAATGAACTCTGCAACGGTTTTCTCCATAATTTGAGAAGGGGCTGCATGTCAAGGCTCTGATACCATGTTAGAAACCCTAGATCAGACATGCAAACCTAAACACCTTCCACAGAAGAGAAAACATAAAAAATAGAGCTTTGCATGTGAATGTGCAAAATGATATATTCAGGAATTCAATATTACAATGAGAGAATTGCTTTATAAAAGCAATGTATGCAACCCTAATGTTGACCTAAAAACAACTCAACTAATTTAGGCTTACTTATTAATTAAGAAAACTAATTATTACCTAAGCAAAACCTAAGTAAAGTTATGCAAGTGTAATTAAATATTAATTACACTAACAGGCTAGAGGTGGGTTTTGTTTCACGAATAATAACCGAGTTTTCATATCACGAAGGATGGTATACAAGTGTATGAAGGAAGTAAATTTCATCATACCAAGCTTATCTTGCATCTTAGTTTGTGAGTTCTCAAGGAACATTCATTGAAGGTGAGGATAGGGAATCTTTATGTCAATTTAGGAATAAAGCAATTTCTAGCATGAAATGAAGCCAGTAACCTTTTCATCATCCTTTTTATTACATCTCATTATATCACCTAACATCATCTTAGGGGTTATGTGCACTTGGAAATGGTTAATAAAGGCCTCAAAAAGTTCATTGAATGAATAAATTAACTTATTTGGTAATGTGCAAAACCATTCTAAAGCGGTATCTTTTAAGGACCTAGGGAAAAGCTTATCCAAGAGCTTATCTTCAAGCACAAAGTCACCACATAAGGGGGTGTAAGCAGAAACATGGTTAGGTGGATCTCCTTTCCCTCCATATTTCTCAAACCTAGTAATCTCTATACCTTGTGGTATTGGCGTTCTTAGTATCTCCAAGGATAAGGTCCATTGTTTTTGACATAATATGAAGGTTGGCCATTTTGATTTTGGTTTATGGTGGACATTTGTTTTTGAAGCGATGAATTTTTTTGTAAAATTTGGTTAAGGATGGAATCATTGGTTGTGTTTTGTGATGGAGGTGAATATGGTGGAGGTGTGTATGTGTTGGAGGGGGAATTGAATGGAACACTTATGGGAGGTAATGTGGTAGGAGATATGATGTGAGATGCCACAAAGGTATAAGGATTTCTAGTGGAAATACCCAAGGTAGGAGTGACATTACTAGTAGGTTGCATCATTGTGGTAACTTGAGGGTTGGTATAGGTAGGAATAGATGCAATGGTCAGAGGAGGAGGAATTTTACTTCCTCCTTGACTTTGAGTATTGTTCAAGGTTTGAGCACAACTAGTCATTGATGTTTACCAAAAATCTGAGCTAAGTTATGTGCAAGTTCTATTCCTTGTTCACTTTCAATCATGTGGTGTATGTTATCTATGGTAGGGATATTAGTGTTGGAAATGTTTTAAATACTCATTTGATGTTGTATTTTTCCTAATTCTTCATGGATTTGGATTATGTTTTATTGAGGGACACTAGAAACCATTGTTTCAACACTACTTGAAGGTAAAGAGTTGTAAAGGGTATGGTGCATACCTAGTGAACTAATTTCAACCCTACGAGTGAAGGAGATAGAAAACTCAAGATCCATGATGACTTTGTTATTGCGGGATGACATAAGTCTTGAAATACATCTCACTATAGTATTAGCAATAGAAAACCAAGTTGTAAATCTCATGCAAAGGAAAATCAATGAATGCAAGATAAATACAATAAACCTAAGATAAATGATATGCTTTTATTCCAATTCTTATGTTTACCAGTTAACTTGAAATGAAACCTAATTAATCTAGATCTAATGAAATGAATGAAATATAAACTCAGTAGACTAAAGTAGAGATTTGATAACAAAAATCAAAATCACACAAATGAAGTTTTAAAAGTTATAAAATGCAAATTTAGGTCTAATACAAGACTAAATCACCCAAATGGGTTAATGAGTCCTAGTTAGGGTTTTTGGAAGGTTCAAATGCTAACAAATATCAACACAAAATTCTAAAAAATATGGAAAAACCACCCATATAGGGACTAGATCACCTAGGTGGGTGAATAAGTCCTAGATTAGGGTTTTAAAGCCAAATTTAGCAAATTTTGAGTTGTTTCTAAGGTTTCCAATTTGTATGCTCAAATGATAATTTGAAATTATAGTTTTCCAATGAAATTCAATGAGGTAAGATGAAATAATGAAACCTATATGCAAGATTTAGGACTCCTAAATGCAATTCAACTAATGCAAATGTAATTAAAAGTTAACCTAGATTTAGGACAACAATGTACTCTAGATTAGGAATGTAAGTGTCCAAAGGTTGGGTTCACAAAAATGAATACAAGGAAATAGGTTTTCTAACTTTTAGGAGATGGAACTAGGGGTTATAACCTATTTCACTCTTAGTTCATTAGGAAACCAAGATCCCTCAACCAAGTGACTCAATTGAGAGAAAGGAAACACACAAGAAGGTAAGGTTGAACAAGGGTGGTGTGTGTGGGTTTCCTTAGCATTGATTAAATGAGAGGGTTCACCACTAAGAAAATTCTTAGAAAGAAGGAAATGAAAGAAATATGCAAATCTAGCTCTTTGACCTAGAAAAAGGAACTTAAAATCATAATAACAAATTGAAGATAAATAGAGGAGCACTTGGAAGACTGGAGATGTCCAAAACAATTTTTTCAACTTTGAGATTCTTCTTTTTGAAGTCTACTAGGACTCATATGTCAGACTAGGTGATTTAGTCCTACTACTAAAATCTAGACAAAATCTGTAATCTTCTACTAGCAAATTAGGATTTATAAAAAAATGGTGAAAAGGGGTATACTAGGACTCATATGCCCAAGGTGGATATTTAGTCCTAGTATTAGGGTTTGATTGAAACTTTTTTATCCTCAAGTGATCTCTTGTAGCTTTTTTCTTGTCTGATCTTCAAGTCTAGAAAGTCTGAATTATGATCTTCAAGATGATAACTTATTAACAACTTTGACAACTTTTGTTAACCTTGCAACATTATCTTCAAAGTATCTTCAAGCTCCAATTCACCTAGATATTCAATCACACATGAAAAGGGGAAAATGTTGTCATGTTAGGGAATAGGGGTTTGACTTGGTCAAACCTTGCTTTGGCAATCAAACCTTGAAATTAAATAGAATAACATGAAGGAATGATGAAAGAACAATATGCAATGTTGCAACTCAAAAAATCCTTAAAAAAAGGGTTGTAAACTTGTGTGAGATGACTCCAATGGATGTTGATCTTGACTCTTGGTCTTGATATTGGATAATTTCTTTGAATGCTTACTCGAATAATGAAAACCTACATCATAAATGTTAGCTCAAAAATACACATGATGCATGATGAATTTTACATGATGCTTGATAATTGGCTCTTGAATTATCTTGAATGATCTTGATCTCATAAACCTTCCTGAGGAATGCTCTCTTGAAAATCTTAGGTGAAATTAGGTGAAAAAACCTTGTATTTATACTTGTTTATTCAAAATTTCCCAAAATTACAACACCAAAAATGGAAACTAGATCTAGGAGAATAAAATCCTTCCAAGAATTGAATTCAAAATAGGCCCAAGCTAAAGTGGGACTCATACGCCAGTTGGGGTGTATGAGTCCCAATAGCTTAAACTTGGGACATAAACTTCAAGAAATGTTAAGTTCAATGCAATATTCAAGATCAAGCCCCCAATCCTAGGTGGGACCCATATGCCCAAGGTGGCGTATGAGTCCCAGATCACTAGATCTAGAACACACAACCCAAAACATGAATTATGATTGGTTATTTGATAAATGTCAGGATTATCCTTAGAAAAATGTATTAAATAAGCCTTGTGGATGCAAAATAGGACCAAATAAGACATAAAGAAGCCTAATTCTAGTAGGGAGGGCCCAAAAAAGTGTGAAATGTAAAGGGATACATTTTCCTACACTAAAAGGGGAGAAAATCCTAGTGTGAAATTGTCAAGCGTGGAAATTTTGATGCCACATTTAGTCCTCACTTTAGTGAGAGTGTGAACTTACACTTAGAAACATGCTAAAAAATTATGAATAAGTCAAGAAGGGTTCAATTATTCAAATATTGATGAGATATGATAAGATTTGAATCAAGGGGATGAACTAGCCCCCAGATTCAAGATCTTATGGAAAGACAATATAAGGAAAAAGGAACACACACATAAAGTACAATGCAACATGAAAAATATGAAGCATACATAATGAAGAAGCACGACATACAAATATGAAACAAAACAATACATGATACAAACACCATGCGGACATGCAAAAGGGGGTATGAAAATCATAAACTATTAGGCTATTCAAAAATGCTACTAGGATCCATATGCAAGGCATTCATGAGTCACGGGATAACAAAGTTTTGAATTTTCTAGGAAATCCATGAACCAAAGCACCACAAGCTAGTGAAGTATGATATTCACTAGATGCATCTCTTAAAAGGTAGCAAATAAAAAAAATAACACTAGTGAAATTTGATATTCACTAGGTGTCTACCCATGTCAACAGTAAGAATTATAGTTCCTATAATAATCATAAGGCTCTACATAAATGATCAATATACCAAGTCCAACATGTGTGAATGGAGTGAAGCATATAATAGAATGTATGCCTCCACCTTAAATTAATTGTTAAACACCAACCGTAAGAAATTTCTTTAAGGTAGAATAAAATGATAGATGGGTAAGTGCAAGATCATGATGGCCAAATAGTGGTGATGTTAAAAAATATGACTTGAGTTAGGAAAAATCATGAAAATCATCTTTCATATTTTACTTGGGTTGGAAAATTTTGCAATTTCTATGGTAAACACTAAAACAAAAGAGATATTCATTAATAATGGATATTCGATATTAAATAAATATATTTGTTCCTACATAGAATGGATATCCATTATTATGGCTAAATCGGATATTCATTCCTTACAGTGAACTGCTATCTATTATAAATATATTAATAATAAATGAGCATTTTTAGAACAAGTCATGTATTATAATTATTATAATATATAATAATTATTGTGATATATATTATAATTATTATTATAGTATATGTAATATTATTATATTATTTTATTATTAAATATTTTAATATATTTGTAGTGTAGGAAAATGTATCCCCTTACATTTTCACACTTGTTTGGTCCCTCCCTGCCAAATTTGGGCTTCCTTATCACTTATTTGGTCATATTTTACATGCACAAGCCTTAATTATTGCATGTTTTCAAGGATAATCCCAAAAAATATGCAATGAACAATAATAATTTAGTGATTTGGGGTTGTATGGCCCATATTTAGTGATTTGTGACTCATATGCAACCTTGGGCATATGGGTCCCACCTAAGTTTCAGGGCTTGGTCTTGAATTTAGCATAAAACATAGCATTTCTTGAAATTTATGTCCCAAGCTTAGCCTACTAGGACTCATATGACATAATTGGTGTATGATTCTCACTTAGCTTGTACCTAATGTTGAATTCAATTCTTGGTGGGAGTTTATTCTCCTAGATCTTATGTTGGCTTGTAGTGTTGTAATTTTGGGAAATTTGGCATAAACAAGTATAAATATAAGGTTATTTCACATATTTTCTCCTAAGAAATCATATGAAGCATTCCGATAAAAATTTAATGATCACAAGAGAATTAAAGAGCATTCAAGACTTTATTATCAAACATTTTAGACCATTATTCAAGAATCAAGCATCATGTCAAAGTCATCATGCATCATATTTATTTTTGAGCTAACATTTGTTTAATGTAGGTTCTTATGATTCATGAAAGCATTCAAGTCAAGATAAATATCATAAAATCAAGATTCAAGATATAAATTCATGTCATCCATTAAATATAATATTAAAGCCTTTATTCTAAGGGTTTGGTGAGTTGCAACATAGCTTATCTGTTCATTCATCATCCCTTCATTCTATTTGATTTCATTTCAAGGTTTGATTACCAAAATAGGTCAAACCCCTATCAATAACAAAAAAATAAATTCCCCTCTCTTTGATGTATGATTGCAGATCTAGGTAGCTTAGGTTGAAGATCCATTGATGGGAAATATTGGAAAAAAGTTGTCATCTACATTGCAAGATCACGAAAAGCCACCTATAGGTTGCAATTCAGTGTTTCAGACTCATAGATTTGATAGGAGAGAAGCTACATGAAACCAATAGAGGATATTAGAGTTTCAGATCAACCCTAATACTGGGACTAAATCACCACTTGTGGCATATGATTCCTAGTATGCCAATGTTTAGACTTTTCCTATAGATCTTGGTTTAGTAGTTCCAAATTCTAGTGTTAGCTAGAAACCCTAAATTGGGACTAAATCTCCCCTACTAGCGTATGAGCCCTTGTGTGCTTCAAAAGCCATAATTTTTGGAGTGCAGACCTTATTTCAATCCTCTTCAATTTACCAAGTGCACCTCTATCCCTTCTTAGTTTATTCTTCTGATTTTTAGTTTCATATCTTGACTTACATAGTTAGGTTTTGCACATCATTTGCATTTCTTATTTTTAAAATCCTTTTCTTAGTGATTAATCCCCTCTTACTCTTTAATCACACCCTAGGACACCCTATTGTATATCTCTTTCCCTCATTCCATCCTTTGATTGATATCTCTAAGGTTTTCTTAAATGAACTAGAGTGAAATAGGTCCCTTAGTTCCATCTCTCAAAAGATAGAACACACCCCTATTTCCTAGGTTTTATTTTGGTGAACCTATCCTTTTAGAAAACCTTATTTTCTGATTCAAAGTGCATCATAGTCCTAGATCTAGCTTACACTAACTTTTCATTAGGTATTGTATTAGTTAATTTGCATCTAGGGTTTCTAAGTCTTGCATTAGTGAAAGTGCATATAGGTTGCATTTTTTCCTCGCATCATTGAATTTCACTTGAAATTTGTAATTGTACTCAACCTAAAAAAAAATTCAAACTAGAAAACATAACATTCAATCATTTTTTTTAAATTTAGTGTCAAAACCCTAATCTGGGACTCAAACACCCTTCTAGTCGATTTAGTCCCAGTGCAAGTTGTTTTACCTGATCTCTAGGTATTTTGTGTAGACTATTTTACAATATTTGAAACCTTGAAAAACCCTAATTGGGACTCATATGCCCCTCAATGTGATTTAGTCTTGTTTGACATCTAAATCTGAATTTTATAGCATTGAATTGGAATTAACTTGGTGCATTTGTAAATATAATAATTAGAATTAAATAATATTGTTTATCTTGTGTTCATTTCATTTATCTTGCATTAATTCATCATCCCTTGCATGAACTTTGCAACTTGGTTTCCTATTGCTAATACTATAGTGAGATGAAGTTCGAGACTCATGTCATCCCAAGATAGCACAATCATCATGGATCTTAGGTTATCTATCACTTTCACTCCTAGTGTTGATATTAGTTCACTAGGTATGGACCATACCCCTAACAAATCTTTTCCTTCAAGTAGTGTGACAAGTGTTGAAATAATGGTTGCTAGTGTGCTACAAGAAAACATAAGCCAAATCCATGAATACTTAGGAAACCTAAAAAAGCAAGTGAGTATTGAAAATATCTCCACTACTACTATTCCTACCATAGATAACATACATCACATGATTGAAAGCAAAGAAGGAGTTGAACTTGTGTGTAGCGTAGCTTATTTTTTTGGAAAACATATCACCTCAACAACTAGTTGTGCTTTACCTCCAAACAATGTCCAAAGTGAAGGAAAAACCATTTCCACTAACAAAAATTTTGTTTTCCCTCTCTTTAGTGTGTGATTTGTAGATCTAGGTTGAAGACATATTGA
This sequence comes from Sequoiadendron giganteum, assembly GCA_007115665.2. Classification (NCBI taxonomy): domain Eukaryota; kingdom Viridiplantae; phylum Streptophyta; class Pinopsida; order Cupressales; family Cupressaceae; genus Sequoiadendron; species Sequoiadendron giganteum. The sequence goes on from CM021106.1 coordinate 140,746,056, forward strand.
AGAGAAAGATTGGGAAGAAGTTGTCAAAGTTGCAAAGTTTTCCAAGTTACTAGCTTGTTTAGAAGATCATTAAAAGACAACTACAATAGCAAAATTCAATAATTCAGATCTGAAAATCAGGTTGAGAAGATAGATTAGAGGTTGAAGAGAAGATTTAGATCCCGATCTTTTAAAAAAGCCAAGCAGGACTAATATTCCACTTTTGGCATATGAATCCTAGTATAGTCAAATTTCCAATTTTCAAGTGTTCCAAACTAATTATTCCCAAATTTGTGTTCCTACACAAAAGCCCTAATCTAGGACTAAATCACCCAGTCTGGCATATGAGTCCCAGTATGCATTAAATTGAGCATTTATAGCATTTCAGGTGCTCATTCAAGTTGCTATAGGTTTCTAGGTGGACCTTTGTACTTTTCTAGTTTTCTATTCTATTTTCCATTCATTTTTAGATCATTTAGTAAAGACTTGCATATCATTGAGTTTCATAATTAGGTCTTTCAATTTACCTATCTTTCCAAGCCCTAGCTTGTTGGTGAAGCCCTTTTTAGTCATTAGTCAAACCCTAGGACAAACTTTAGCATATCTCTTTCCTTCATTCCATCCTTGGTTTGAAATCGCTGGGGTTTCCTTGAGTGAAACAAGAGTGTGAAATAAGAACCCTATCTCCTCAAAGATAGAAAGTCATCACATCCCATATTTCCATTGATTCATTCTAGTGAACCTACATTTAAAACATCCTAATTCTAATTTAGAGTGTATCATAACCCTAGATCTAGCTTGCATTCACATTGCATTAGGGTTTGCATTAGTTAATTAGCATTCTAGGGTTTCTAAATTTGCATTAGTGAAAGTGCATATAGGTTGCATTTTTGCAACTTGCATCATTGAATTTCATTTGAAATATGATTTTTTACTTAGCCTAGACATCATTCAAACCAAAAATCATAACTTTCACTTAGAATTTTTTGAAAGCTTTGCAAAAACCCTAAATTGGGACTCACATGCCCCTCCAAGAAATTTAGTCCCAGTACAGGTGAATTTTCCTAATTTCTAGGTATTCTATAGTGACTGTTATTCAACATTTAAACCTTTGAAAAACCTTGATTGGGACTCATATGACCCTCTGGGTGATTTAGTCACATTTCAAATTTTAGATTGCATTTTCCAGCATTAAAAACTCTATTTTTGTGTTCTAGTTTTCTATTGTTAGTTTTTTGCTTTAGTTTCTAGATTTTTTGTTTCATTCATTTCATTGAATTTAGCTTAACTTCATTACTTAATAGTATTTATGTTTTGTTCATTGCATCTTGAATTTTCTTGATTATCCCTTATATGAACTTTCCTACTTAGTGTCCTATTGCTAATACTATAGTGAGATGAAGTTCGAGAATCGTTTCATCCTAAGATAGCACAATCATTGTGTATCTTGGGTTATCTAGCTCTTTCACTCCTAGTGTTAAAATTAGTTCACTTGGTATGGACCATACCCTTAACAACTCTTTTCAAGTAGTGTGAAAAGTGTTGAAATAATGGTTGCTAGTGTTTTGAAAGAAAACATGATCCAAATCCATGAAGACTTAGCAAACCTAAAAAATAAATTGAGTACTAAAAATATTTCCACTACTACTATGCCTACCATAGATAAAATACATCACATTATTGAAAGCAAAGAAGGAGTTGAACTTGTGCGTAATATAGCTCAGATTTTTGGAAAACATATTACCTTAACAACTAGTTATGTTTTACCTTTAAACAATTCCCAAAGTCAAGTTGGAACTCAAATTCCTCCTCAAACAACCATTGCCTCTATTCCTACCTATACCAATCCTCAAGTTACAACAACAATACAACCTACTAGTAATCTCATTCCTACATTGGGTATTTTCGCTCGCATTCCTAGTACCTTTGTGGCATCAGACTTCATAGCTCCTACCACTTTACCTCCCATAAGCATTCCATTCAATTCCCCCTCGAACACATATACACCTCTACCATATTCACCTCCATCTCAAAATACAATCAATGATGCCATTCTCAACCAACTTTTTCAAAATATTTCATCCCTTCAAAAGAAAATCTCCACCATAAACCAAAATCAAAATAGCTAACCTACATACCGTGTCAAAAGAAACCCCTTATCCTTAGAGATATTGAGAACTCCAATACCACAAGGTCTAGAGATTCGTAGATTTGAGGAATATGGGGATAAAGGAGATCCTTCTAACCATGTTTCTTCTTATACTCTCCTATGTAGCTATTTTGTCCTTGAGGATGAGCTCTTGGATAAGTTTTTCCCTAGGTCTTTGAAAGATACCCCCATAGGATCTTTTTCCTCATTACAAAACAACTCAATTTGTTCATTCAATAAACTTTTTGAGGCCTTTATAAACCATTTCCAAGTACATATGACTCCTAAGATGACTTTAGCTCATTTGAAGAGATCTAAGTAAAAGAATGATGAAAAATTTATTGACTTCATTTCACAGTACCAATTGCTTTATTCCTAAATCAATGTAAAGATTATTGATCCTCATCTTCAATGAATGTTCATTAAGAACTTGGAAACTAAGATACAAGATAATCTTGGTATGATGAAGTTTACTTCCTTTATACACTTGTGTACTTCCTTTCATGATTATCAAAACTTGTTTAGTAGTCTTGAAACAAAACCCACCTCTAGCCATCCTGAAAAGTCTAAATCTGCAAATCAAAACAATTACCAACCCTTTAGAAAATAGAATAAAGGCTTCCTTCAACTTAACCCCCCTCAACCAACTCAACATGTCGATACCCAAGTGGCTGCTATAAAGAAAATAACTCCTTTTACATCTGGGGATCTGGCTAGATAATTTACTTCCCTACCTAATACCTTACATAACACAATGTCACAAATTCTAGAACAAAAAATGATCACTTTTCCTCCGATTAAATCTCCCAATCCTAATAAGACTTTACCTCTGAACTTTAGATCAAATTCTTACTACCATTATCACCAATAAAATGGAAGTGATACAAAACATTTTAAGCATCTTAAATGTCTTGTGCAAGACCTCATTGATTTCAGTCAACTTCAAATTGGAGGTGTTAATGATCAAGGAACTAAGTCTATTGCCCCTCCTAATCAAAACTTGAAAAAATTTACCAACCCTATGCCTAATCATAACATTTCATTTGTCAAAGCTAGTGAAATTAAGAAGAATGATGTGATGAATGTTGACATGGACAATGAGAACCTAGAAATTATTGAACAAGGTCATCAAGATACTAATGAACAAAATCCTATAAAAGGTTTGATTGGTTTGATCGAAATACAACCTCATAAGGGTCGAACTAAAAATCCTCTTGACATTTCTTTCTCACCTAAGAATATCATTAGAAATTCACTTGATGGTCCTCTTTACATATCTGGCTGAATCAATGACAAGTCCACTAATGGGATATTAATTGATCCTGTATGTGGAGAGAATGTGATCACTGAATAATTATTACTTGTGCATGGCCTCCATCAAGAAACATATGATAAACTGAAAGCATGGATAAAAATGCATAATGGTTTCACTTTCCCTATTATGGGATCGATCACCCTTCCTCTAAAATTCGAACCGAAACAATTAGATGTCTCATTTTCCATCATCTTGACATCAAACCAATTACATGTGAACCTTGGTTCTCCATGGATATGCTCCATGGAAGCTATCCCATCTATCATGCATAAATTCTTAAAGTTTCCATTTCAAAATAAAGTATTTAGTGTGCACCATAGTGGCTTTAATCCTTTATCTTCGCGAAGGAACTTTTCACTAGATTTCTTTTGGCCCGAGTCTATAGAACCTATTAAACCTTGTGTGGACTTCATTATAAAATCCTATCAATAGTTCAAGGTAAAATTCATAACAAAACTATCCCTTAGAAACATGCCTCAACCTATTACTCAGTCTCTTATCCTTGACGAAACTATGATTGAACCTGTAGACACTAAAAATTGTCCTAGGCCTATGACTCCTGAATTCTTCATCATTTCTCTTTTCATCATTCATAATCGAATAATTTTAATTATTTAATTATTTTCTAATGCCATAAGTCCTCTATTAATTAAATAATTTTAATTATTTAATTAATTCATTTCTATCTATATTTCTTCTTTGATTAATTAATTAAATTTTATTTATTTAATTACATCACTAATGTCCCTTTCTACTAGAATTAAATAAATTTTATTTATTTAATTGATCTCCTCTCTTTCAATTTTGAATAAATCATTATTTAATTCAAAAGGTCAACATGTCACTTGTCTTCTATGATCAAATAATATTTTTATTATCTAATTATTCATTTAAATTTCTCCTACAACCTCTTTATTTGTGTAAATCTTATCTTCCACATCAAATCTTATCTCTTGAAATTTGATTTAATTCTAGCCCTTGATTGAATTACCTCATAATTCAATCTCAATTGTTCATCCTTAACTAGATCATATCTTTTCCCTAATTTTTTCGTAATCCTATTCCATACTACAACTCTCATTCTTGGCCATTGACCTTTAGGTCAAATTAACCTTTCAATCCTAGCCCTTCATGACAAAATTGACATTCTATAAAATACATCTTTTTTTTCACTGTCAATCTATCAACAACTTATCTAGAGACATCTTTCTATCTTGTCAATTTAACTATTAAGTCAAGTGCATTCTAGTCAATCATAATCTTCAATATTTTTCTCTGTCATTATAATTTGGCCTACTTGCATACTCAAATCTGAGGGCAATTATTCATATTAACAAAAATGGAGAAGTGCAATGGAGGTGAATCAATAGTGGCATGAATAATCTTTGGTAATATTATTTAATGTTCTATGTCTTTATGACTATTTTTATTTCATTATTTATTAGGGTTTCATTTATATGCTTTGTTGCCTAACCTTGATAATTTCTCCTTGATTGCATTGGTGAACTCGACATTAAAGGAAAAATTCGTAGAATTCGTACAAAATTTTTGGTTTTACATGTCGAAGGTATGGATCGATGCAATCACTGGCTGAAATGATTCAACCGCCTTTGACACAGTGCTACAACCGTCATGCCAAATTACACAACTTCTTCAGATTAGAGCACATTTCAAATTTTCCTCATTTCTCAGGTTTTCTAGAAAATGTTTGTTATTTGGTTTTTGTATTTCTTAGATTAACCCTAGTTGCATATCATATTAGTTGTTATTTGCACTGATTTGGCCGAATTTTCTTTATTTTGTAGGTCCAAGTTCACATGATGCATTTGACTTCCATTCGACACAATAATCAAGGGCTTCACCGCATCTGATATCGAAAAGAGCCACAATCGCCTTTATGTGACACATTCAACATCTAGAACAACACAGTCACTATTCCCTATGATGAAATTTATTTCTATTTGTGAGCCACAACTACTATTTTTTGTGATGTAATTGCCTATTAATTTACATTTTAGGGTATTAGTCAAAAAAATTTAGTTTAAGTCTTTTGCATTCCATAGCTTAGGTATTTTATGATACTGACATTGGATTTCCAATATGTGGTATAGGTGGAAAGGAGACAATCTTGCTAACTTATCTATCTTGTTTCATTTTAATACACTCATTAGGCTAAAATTAACCTTGCATTTGCATGTCATTGAGATTAAAATTTACAACAACTTGCATTTCATCACTCATTGGTTAAAAATAAATTCCATTTTCACTCATTGGGAATTAAAATTGACAAACAACTTGCATTTAGTATCTTCCTCACATTTGGATTTGGACTTAAAAAATAACTATTCTCTTCATTGTCTTATGGTTTTGTAACTTGTCTTAAGGTGTGTATGCTCTTCTCCTACACCATTTAGCTATCTTGAGAATCAAGAGCATATGTTAGACATTTGCATAATCACCCACACATTTGGTTTTGGGATTTCTCTTTTTAAAATGAACATCATGCAAGTGTGAGAAAAAGGTGTTGTGTATGCTCTCTCCTTATGCTTCATACAATCTTGGAGATCAAAAACAACATGCTTATATTATTTTCATTACCCTTAAAGGGTCTACCTCCCAACTTGTGAGAGGGAACAACCCAAGCAGTACTTTTTTTGGTTCACTATATAAATATTTTTGATTATTGGGAAAGTTTTCAACCACTTGGTGTGGATGTCCTATACCGACAAATATCACCATCAGTATCCATGCGATACATCAAAATCCTTTCTAACGAAGGGAATAGAAGGCCTCCTAATTGAGCTAATCTCACTACATGTATATGCACTAGTACTACCCTGAAACACAGATCAAGAACCACTTGCTTGAGAGGCCAAAAAACCTTTTAGTTGTTGGTATAGGAGGTCAGACCTTTGAAGCTACCCTACAATCCATCTTTCATTGTGGAGATAGAAATTACCTTGGTTCACAAGATCTTAGGATCTTCAAGGGTAAGAGATTTTGGTGTGCCCATGTCATGTAAGGGGGGGTCAATGTCACCAAGATCTCTAGTTGTCTGCTTTGTTTAGGTTTTTGGAGAAATCCAATTAGGGACTCAACAAGTAGTATCTCTTGCGAGCCTAGGTTGTGCATTGTATACGAGTGTCTTCTTACACATTTAAACATTTTCACATTCAAACTAGACTAAACAAGTGTCTTTAGACTAATTTTTGTGTTTGCCAAAAATAATTTCACAAAATCACCTCAAAATTGGTCAAAAAAATCCAAAACTTAGAAAAACACACTATTGACTACAATTGACTAACATTTTCCACAATTAAAAATGAAAAAACCACAACTGTCATTTCTAGAACCATGTAACTATCACAAAAACCTGCAACTGAGACTCCAAATGATGCAATTTCCTATCATTGAAAATTTTATGGAAAAGATAATACAATTCATCCTTTGGTCAATTCCTAAGCATCACTTGTCCTTTGATCATAGACTTGCAATCTTTCATAATGTTCATCCATCCATTCTACCACCATTGCATTATCTGCATTGGCCATAAGTGAAACATTAGATCATCCTTTAGTTTGCATATACCTTGCTATAGGTTTGAGCTTTGGAAACTTATCATACTTTAGAGTTGACCATAGTGACCAAATCAGATGTTTCTTGACTTTAGTTTTCCATCACCTTAGTCATTTTTCATTTAGGTTGGCCCCTCAACTCATAAGGCTAGTTTGAGGCTACCTTTGCCAATTCATCATTTTAGTTCTTGTCATCATTGAAGTCTTGATAAATCAAGTTTTTAACCTTGTCTATCTTAGTTTGATTAAGCAACCTTACCTTAAATTTTCTTCAAGGTGCTTAGTTTTCATACTCTTAGGTCATATTATCATTCACACCCATTATCTTTCTTACACTTGCATACCTTTGACATACTCAAGATATTGACCTCATTGTGACACTATTGACATTTTGACCATTGCTACTTTGACTCTTTGTCTTGGTATAATCCATAGACATCTTGCATAGGCAATACCATAACTTGGAACCTCATTGTGACATTCATCCTATTGACACCTTGACACTTTTTCACTTTCAATCCATACCTTGATACCATTATTAGTCATATCTCATAATTCAAAAAAAATTCCAAAAACATATACGTGCATAACCTTGTTCATAGTCATACCTTGGTCATAATCTTTGCATAGTCATCCTAGAAATCATACCATATTATCTTTACATTCACTTCCCTCTTGTAAGGCTTTTATGGTAAAAACTAGGTTGCAAAGGAAGTGAAAAGAAATGACCTTCTCACAAGATGATGAGTTTTTAAACCCATTTGGTAACTCCTCTCATGAGGTACCTAGACCATACAAATCCCTATTGGAAAAATTTGTCACTAGAGAAAAGGGTGGAAACATTATCATAGAAGAATTAGAGGGCAAATGTGCACAAGATCCCAAAATGGCCTCTTTTCTGGATGAAGTCGCATTAGACCACCAACGTTACCTAACCAAACTACTTTCAGAAGGAGCCACATTACCCATGGTTTTGATGTCAATATGCTACAAGTATCACCTTCACCAAATAAATAAAACTAAGGACACAATACATCAACCTCTAGTGGCTCCATCCCACAAGTCAACATATCTATACCACTAAGTGGATCCACACAAGATACAATGACAATCCAAACCTCACTATTTGGCACCCAAAACATGACACAAGGAATACCTCAAAACACCACAACAAAATCCATAACATAATCCTTCTGTGTTTTTTCCAATCCACTCTTCACATCAAACACCATAGGGGCCTCACCTTCTAGTCAACTTGGTGCAAGTACTTCAACCAAAAGACCAAAATTTTTCATATACAAGACTCCCAAAATAAATGCTATATCAAACATTGGGGCCTCACAACATGCTATTCCATCACAACAAGGACTTTCTGCTCATGTGCATGTGCTAAACAATACCCAAGGTTCTATTCTACATAAAACACAACATGGAAACCAAGGACCCTTCCCACAATATAGCAACTGAAATCCACATGGTCATACCTTTAAAAATTCGTGGCATACACAATCCAATCCTCCCCATAACACTCACATTCCAAATCATAACCAAAACATTCACAATAAAATACAATCTTACACACATATTTCAAACTAAAATCTATCATATACACACATACCCAATCAAAATTCATCCCATAAGATTGGATTTCAACATGCTAACATGGGCCCTCCAAATATGCAAGATCCATCACTGACTCAAGTGGATGTTCTACAAACTCAAATGCTTTCCCTAAACAACAATTGGAGAATATGAAAGTTTCTAACAAGAAGGGTTACTCCACGGAAGACTTATGTCCCTATCCATTTGACAAGAATTTATACATGCAACCCTTCGTGCATGGTTATACCATGCCTAAATTTCCTAAGTATAAAGGGAAGGGAAATCCTCTCGAACACATGAGAGATTTTTCCACAGCTTGTATAAACATTGCATATGAACCAATATATCTAATGAGACTTTTACCAAGAATTCTTACGGGCATTACACTTGAGTGGTTTTCACATCTACCAATTGGAATAAGAAAAATTGGGAGAATTAGCAAACAAATCTAAGGAACACTTTGCATTCAACATTAACAATGAAATAACAATTCTCGGGTCATATCACACAAGAAGGTGGTGAACACTTTGTCACTTTCTTCCAATGGTCAAGGGCTTTGGCTAGTATATGTCCCATTGAGATACCTGAGAAACAAATCTTGTCATGTTCATAAAAAATCTTAACTCAAACTTGAGACATGAGTTACGAATGTGTCATAACCCAATTTTATTGCATATTTATTTTAATATGGTAAATTGAATTATTGAAGAAATTCAATATATATTAAATGGAAATTTTGGAAATTTCAAAAATAGATTGAAAGAAGTTGTCTGGTGTTGACTATGAAAACTTTTTTAAAAATATTATATGTTATCATGAATTGAACATTACTGATAAATTTGCAAGTGCAAGTGTGTGCAGTTGTAGTGTGGTAGGTTGAAGGACAAGATCACAGTTGAAGTAGGATTGTTTAGCTAGATTGAATGGTAAGCCAGTTGGAATATGGGTGTACACACCACAAATGGCATGATGACTTACATTTGAAGTATTTTTGCATATATAGAAGAATGTAATTTCATGACTTGAATTGTTTCAGTGGTTGAAAATGAATGGCTTGTAGATTAAATTGTCTACCTAAACTCTATGTTTTGAAGAAAATGAAAGTACTTATTTTAGAGAATGATTAAAAGGATAATAGTTTTCATTATGTGAAATTAAGTAAAAAGAAATCCCTTTTATCTCACATATACATGGATGCTCGAGAAGAAATTAAAGTTCCTTATTCAATTAAAAATAATAATATGTGGAACTTCTAAAATCCTTCAACAAACAATCTACACATGAATATATATATGCATGTATGTAAATAAATGTGATACATACATATATATATGTATATATATATATACATATATATATATATAAATATATAAATATACATATATATATACATAAATATATATATATACAAAAAGAAGAATGAATGGAATTATATATGTATATATATACATATACATATTCATATTATTATTGAATTAAATTAGATAACTGATGATATCTCAAATAGGATTATTTGAAATCAAATAAAGATCATGAAGGAATTCCATGAAGGACGTGGTCTGCCACAAGTTAATGAAAATATTCAAACAAAGTAGTGGCTGACGACAAGGAAATAATGCCATCAACCAGTAACATGCAAAAAGATATTGGTGTTTCTATTTTTTAATTTCATAACCCTGGCAAAAAAGTATAGCTAAGGAAAAATGTTTGGCTCAAAGGCAATGAGCTGAGAAAGAACTCGAGATAGGGGAAAAATCTTAGGGAAACTTCACAAAAGCTCAAATTTGGAGGTAAATTGATCTTTTTTAGTAATAGATTTGGTTTTATTTTCATTATTGAAATATGCTAGAAGTATTCCTTCATTTTGACAAACTTTTTCATTTCATAGTAAAAATGTGAACTTGCTATATGTGTTTTGAATCAGCCTTGAGCCATATGCACGAGTATTGTCAACCACCTTGTGGGGGGTCGCATCACTAACATCCTGCTTAACATGAATACCATTAAATGTTAGAGCCTTATCAGTTAACTATAGAGCTAGGCTGAGGCTTAAGAGAATTAAGTAGCTTAGTTATTATTTGATTTTTCATGATGGTGCTAGCCTTATAATGACTATCAAAATTTTATTTCGATTGACTGTGTTATTTAGCATAGATTAACGTTGAAGAGGATAGAATAATGATCCTATGGGAGGGGCATGTTTCACAATGTTTCATTTTATAATTATTGATACTCATTATCGTATAGGCTGATAATGGTAAAGGGTTTAAACTGATGCCATATAATGTTGTTTTATGAAGCCAACCTCATTCAATAGGAACAATGCAATGATTTTAAGATTGAGAATAACCAAGCCCTTTTTTGGGTTGATCTAAATGATCGACAAGATAGTTCTTGAATATATATACATTATAGACATAAGTCAGCATGTGAATATGACTATATACATGATGTAAAACTAGCAAGCCCATATGGGCATTTTCAAATATAACTCTTGTTGCTAAGAAATAAATGCACCCGACCTATAAGAATGGTTGATTCCAGAACAACCTATGATTTTTTTGCTTGTAGCTTTAATAGGCATGAGTTCTACTTAGAACGTTAAACTTCAATGTCTATCTCTTGATCGAAATAATTTCTCAAGTTTTACATCGATGAGCATGTCAAACTTAGATTCTTTTCATTTAAAAAAGTTGCACATGGAATATCAATAATGAAAGTGTTCAAAGATCTGAATATTGGGTTTTTTTTTTCATGAGTGAAGGTGGGCTAGTTGATTTGTTAATGAAATCTATTTGGATTTCTTGAAATTGACAAATCAGTAGTTGTATACAATATTTGCTACTGGCAAACAACATTGTTCATTTTTTGTTTATTGTGAAAAAACCTCATTCTATTTAAAATAGTGAACATTAAATTCTAATGTTATTATTAGCATTTAAACAACTTGAAAACACATTGAGTAATTGTAAACAGTGTATGTTATGTTTGAAAATGATATTGTCTATCATAAAATGTAACTATTTAGTCTGAAACAGTATTGTATTGATGTAAACAGTGAATAATCTATTGCAAACGACACTATTTTGTTGTAAAGTTATCTTTGTAGTTGAAAATAGTGTTTTTCATTAAATTGTTTAGCTAGAACAACAATGAATAGTTGTAAGCAACAAATTTTCTTTAAGAAACAACTTGTCTTATAACTGTTTAGTAGGAAACATTACTGGTTCTTTTTAAATGATGAATGTTCATATGTAAACAACAATGTTAGAGTATCATGGTTTTTTGAAAATACAAAAGAAATAATAGCATGTGTGAAACTGTTAATATAGACTTATTTTGATTCTTTACTTTTGACAATAGAAATGTCACATGAAATATTATTTAATGATTACAATCTGATTGAATGGTTTATTTCATAATGTATGCACAAATCAAAACTTAAGTAGGCACATATATGTGTACATTCACATAGACTTCATCTATGTACATACACATACTTGTGACATACCTTCTTTTGTTCTTAGTTCATTTTAAAATGGAAAATACTTTTGATGAAAAGTAAATGTGAGTCATGAGAATTATATGATTGAATGATGAATTATTCTATTTGATTTATAAATCTGAATTATGTTTAGAGAGTAAATAGTAATTTGATTCTTCTTTTTGGAATACATATATGAGAAGATTATTATAATACTAGAATGAAACAGTGATACCTTAGTATACTAGAGCTCCTTAGGGTAGATGATACTAAAGGGTAAATAGTTGTTATGAGATGTTATATTGTAGAAAGTTACCTTCCAAGATGGGTACCAAAATGGAGTTCAAAGAGTATAGGTTTTCTTTACTACAACCTATTATTTGTTGTTGTTGCAATATATTTATTATGCTTGGCCAAGAAATATAGTTCATTTTGTATGTATGGACTCTATGATATCACTCTCTACCATTGCTAGCATAGATCTTTCATTTTATTTTCTGAACTGTAGATATAAAATTACATGTTGATGTATGGGAACACACCAAATTCTACCTTGCAAATTGTTCTCTTTCTAAACTTTACATGCAGGGTTGGGCATTCTTCAAGTCGGAAGAATTTAGAGTAAGCTTAAGCTTTGTGGTTGGGAGATAAAGCGCTTCATCCATGTTCTCGTCCACCAGTGGAGGTGAGCGTCAAAGAAGAACCTTAGTTGTTCACAAGACTATTATAATCTAAGATGTAAATTGATGTAATAAATTGATGTATTTTATGTAAAGAGTGCAATGCAATGACTTTGAGGCCTTAGGAGCCAAGTAAAAACTGATATTGTAATTTGACTTTTGAAGTGAATATATGAATCATTGACTCATTTTAAATGGACATGTGTAGCTATGATTGACTTTAGCCACTAGTTATGCCTTTTTAATTTGGAAATTATTTATGTGTCATTTATAATAATGTTAATTAATTAATGGTATCAGAGCTTAGCATTCAACTCTAGACCTTTTGAGTCTACCATAGTTTGACTAGGGATAGTTGACCCTTAACCAAAATTTAGTTGTATTGAGAATTGATCAAGCTTGGATTCAATGCAAGTATGGGAAGGTCAAAGGTAGGATGAAGGAAAGGGAAAACTATTAGAACCTCATATAAGAATGACATAAAGGAAGAAAATTCCAAGACAAAGGTTCAATTAGAAATTCTCGATGATGAAACTTTAGCCCAAGCCCTTGCCCATACATAGCTCAAGATAGAGAGAGGCTTGAAGAATGATGAGAAGTGAACACCTAAGATCAAAAAACTTTTTGCAATTCAGGATTGGCCTCTGGAGTGTGGACCCAATTCACCCTTTTTGACTAAAGAGGAAAAGGAGAGCCTGCATGCTCAACCATCGTCGTCAGTAAAGTTTGATGTAAATTCAGATGAGGACCCAAAGGAATTCCCACTTTCTAACGCCAAGAAATTAGAATGATGTAACAAGAATTATATTGTAAATAAGGGTCTATTGAATCACCTTTAATATAAATAAAATTAAATAATATTTTTTTGGTTTGTTCAAATGAAGGACTCCAAAATGTGTGTATCATGCATGAATACGTATGTCTTCTAAAATGAGGGATGTATGCATATGAAAAATTATGAGATGTAGAATAATAATTTTTATTCATAGAACCTTTTGTTGAGATGTGATAAACATGAATGTGTTGTAGGATAAGTGTGGGATGATACGGTGACCACTGGGCAAGAGAAGGGTGGTAGTGGTTTCAATAACGATCCTAATAGGAGCCTGGAGAAAATTATAGAGATTTTGAATTGTCAATAGTCTCGCATGGATCATATAGAGAAATAAGTCTAAGTGGCACATGAGGACCAGGACTGCAGGAATGCATAATCCAATGAAGGAGATAGTGGTCTAGGGGTAGGTCCATGAGGAAAAAATGAGGAAGAGCTTGGGAAAGACCTAAAAAGTGTAGAATTGCTGAAGTTCAATGGTAAGGCTATCAGAGCAGGAGCTGAGGCTTGGATTATAGATATGGAAAAATACTTTTGGCTCTATAACCTTTCTAAATAGACTAAGGTGGTATGGCTATGTATCAACTCCCAGGTGAAGTAGCAACTTGGTGAGATAATGAGAAGTTGCAATGAAATCTTCAGCATGCTAAGATCACTCGAGAACTCTTCCTCCAAGATTTCAAGAAGAGATGGCTACCACAACTTTTCTTTGACAAAAAATTGATGGAATTTCAAAACTTAACCTAGGGAAATATGATTATGATTCAGTATTAGGAAAAGTTCACCAACCTGTTGAAGTGTGTACCATAGTATCATGGAGATGAACGGTTTCATATCTAATAATATATAATGGAACTTAGACCTCACATAGGATCTGAGGTGGATATGCATGAACCTAAAACCATAAATGAAGTCTTCCAAAAAGAAACCAAATAAGAAAAAAAACTGTAGCAATTATCCAATATTTGCAGCGAATCAAATTCTAAGTTGCAATACAGGAAAAAAAAATCATAGAGACAAGAGCCATCAAATCCATAATCTCAAGAGGAGAAGTTATTCATAGGAGAAGGATGAAGATGATAATGGTGGAAAGAAAAAGCATGCAAACAAAGGCAAGGGTAAAGATGACAATAAGTAGAAGGGATTTAGAGAGGATAAGCCAGGAGGTCGTAAAGGACCTCGTGATGGATGTTATACTTGTGGAGGTGATTATTATGCCTTAAATTATCCTCAACGGTCAAATTCACAAAAGGAAAGGAGCTACCAACATACTCGGCATCACCAGATCCATGTTGCATAACAAATAGGTAGAGTATCAAGCTTCACCAATTTAGTTGACAAGTAAGCTCTATGGCCAATCTATCTCTATCTTAATTGATACTAGAGCTACTAAATATTTTATAGATCCTAGAATAATATCCAAGATACCCATTAGATCTAGATACATGGAAATTTAATGGATAGTCTAGTATGGTAATCAAGTAGAGCGAAGGGTAGATACCTGTATCTTTTGTAGTGAGTTAGAGCTTTCAACCGTTCAAAATCAGGTCAACTTGTATGTGGCACCTTTAGGCTCATATGATGCAATTTTGGGAATAAATCGGTTAACTGAGCATAAGGCTATAGTGAACCGTGAGGATAAAGTGGTCAACTATCTAGATGATTTTGGAAACCTAGTCGAGGTTTGTGGAATGCAAAGACACTTAGAGCTTAGAAATAATTTTCTGATGCAGCTCAAGAAGGCTCATCAATAGGGATGTGCAATTTATGTAGTGCATGTAAGTAATCCTGACAACAAGGAACTGTATTTAGATGACTCTCCTATTCTCAAAGAGTTCCAAGATGTATTCCCTGATGAACTTATGGAGTTTCCTCCTAAGAGGGAATTCAAATTTTCTATCAACCTTGTTCTAGGAGCCGAGCCTCAATCCAAGGAACCCTATCAAATGAACACCACAAAACTCTATGAGTTGAAGGCCCAATTAATGAAATTTTTGGATAAAAGAATTATAAGACCAAGTGTGTTTCCTTGGGAAGCATTGGTTACCTTTGTGAAAAATAAGGATGAAATTTTGTGTCTATGTATAGATTATTAGATGTTGAACAAGGTGACCATCAAGAACCAGTATCCACTCTTGAGGATTAATGAGTTGTTTGACCAAATGAAGGGAACGTTGATGTTCTCCGAAATCGATCTCAGGTTAGGGTACCAGTAGTTAAGAATTAAGGAAGAATATATTTTCAAGACTGCATTTAGAACTTGATACAAACATTACGAGTTCACAGTGGTACCTTTTGGTCTGACTAATGCACCAGAAGCCTTTATGAACCTCCTAAATAGTGTGTTTAGAGACCTCTCAGATGACTTTGTTATGATAATCATAGACGACATCCTAGTCTACTCAAAGACTGTCAAAGAGCATGATAGACATTTGAGGATAGTTTTTCAGTGATTGAGAGAAAGGAAACTCTTTGGGAAGATATCCAAGTGTTCATTCTATCAAGACAGGGTGCACTATCTAGGCCATATCATTTCACCTAAAGGAGTCTCTATAGACCTCGAGAAGATCAAGGTGATTGTGGAATGGCCAGTGCCTGAGAATGTGTCAGAAGTACGTAGCTTCATGGGCCTCATAGGATACTATAGGAATTTTTCGTAAGGTTTCTCCCAGATTGAATTTCCTATTACCTAGCTTGAAAGGAAGGGAAAAAAATTTGAATGGACCAAGAAATGTGAGCTGGAATTCCAACTCTTGAAGGAGAGGCTCACAATAGCACTAGTATTGACCATCCCTTATCCTAATGGGAGATTCAAAGTAATCATAGATGCTTCAGGAGAGGGATTTGGAGTAGTATTAATGCAAGATAGAAAAGTGGTAGCATATGAATCAAGGAACCTCAAGAAGCACAAACTGAACTATGCACCTCATGATTTAGAATTGGCTGCAATAGTTCATGCCTTATAGATGTATAGGCATCACCTTTTGGGAAATCCATTTGAACTCAAGATAGACCACTTGGGATTGAGATACATATTTACCCAACCAAACCTTAATGCACGACATAGAAGGTGGTTGGAATTCCTTAGCGAGTATGAATTTGGAATTGAATATATAAAATGAAAAGAGAATAGAGTGGTTGATGCTCTCAGTAGATGAAGAAATATGGCAGCCATTATCTCAAAAAGGTCTAACTTGATACAGTAGGTAACTCAGTATCTACCAGGGGATGAGCACTATGACAGAGTGAAGAGTTCCATAGAAGTAAATCCTTCAGATCATTGATTCGATGGGTATGAGATTGAAACATATGGTATTTTAAGATATCAAAGAACAATGTATATTCTTGACTCTAGAGAGTTGAGAAAGTTGGTTTTAGAAGAGGTCCACAATGCACCTTATTCAGGACACCTTGGAGTATTCACTACATTTTTGGCCTAAACTCAAGAAGCATGTAGTGGAGTAAGTAGCCAGATTCTTAGAGTGTCACCCAGTCAAGGTTTAACATGCACATCTAGTCGGGTTACTGTATCCTCATGACATACCTTAGAATAAATGGCAGGTGATCAGTGTGGATTTTGTACAAAAGTTATGGTTGAGAAAGAACAAGAATAATGTTATCTTGATCATGATTGATAAGTTCACTAAGGTTGCACACTTCATTCAAGGAAACCTTAAGGATGGATCATTGACCTTGGCTAAGAATTTTTTCTAGGAGATCTTTCACTTACATGGAATGCTAGAGACCATCATTTCTGATAGGGACACATGGATGACCTCAATATTTTGGGCACGCTCCTTTCCACATTTTCTTTCTTTAGAAAGAGACTTCAATAATTTTTCTTGAAATTTTTGGATTGAGATACTGTGAGATTCCATGCTTTAAATTTGATGTGATGTTGAAATAGACATATACATTTTGATGTGATGTTGAAATAGACATATATATTTTGATTTGATTTTGAAATAGACATATATATTTTGATGTGATGTTGAAATAAACATATATAATTTGATGTGATGTTGAAATAGAAATGTATGCTCAAATTTGACATGATTTTTTTTTAGTTTCAATTTACTAGAGATCGAGATGATGTCTCTTCCAAGAGGGGAAGGATATCATAGTCCAATTTTATTGTATATTTATTTTAATATGGTAAATTGAATTATTAAAGAAATTCAATATATATTAAATGGAAATTTTTAAAATATTTTGGAAGAAGTTGACTAGTGTTTCCTATGCAAACTTTTGAAGCAATATTATATGTTATCAAGAATTGAATGTTACTAATAAACTTGCAAGTGAAAGTGTGTGCAGTTGCAGGGTGATAGGTTTAAGGATGAGAGCACAGTTGAAGTAGTATTTTTTAGCTAGATCAAGCGGTAAGCCAGTTGGAATCTGGGTGCACACACCACAAATGGCATGATGACTTGCATTTGAACTATATTTGCATATATAGAAGAACATAATTTCATGACTTGAATTGTTTCAGTGGTTGAAAATGAATGGCTTGTGGATTAAATTATCTATCTAAACTTTGTGTTTTGAAGAAAATGAAAGTATCTATTTTAAAGAATGATTAAAATGATAATATTTTTCATTATGTGAAATTAAGTAAAAAGAAATCCCTTTTAGTTCACATATACATGGATTCTTGAGCAGAAATTAAAGTTTCTTATTTAGTTAAAAAATAATAATATGTGGAACTTATAAACTCCTTCAACAAAAAATCTACACATGAATATATCTATATATCTATATATATACATGTATGTAAATAAATGTGATACATACATATATATAAATATATTTATATATATATACAAAAAGAAGAACAAGCATGGTAAATATGACTGAAATCATATATATACATATAAATATATACATAGATATATTACATATATATATATACATATACATATTCATATTCTTATTGAATTGAATTTGATAACTGATGATATCTCAAATCAGACTATATGAATTTAAATAAAGATCATGAAGGAATCCCATGAAGGATGTGGTCTACCATAAGTTAATGTCAATATTCAAACAAAGTATTGTTGATGGCAGGGCAATAATGCCATCACCTAGTAACATTCAAAAAGATATTTTTGTTTCCATTTTTAAATTTTATAACCTTGGAAAAAAAGCATAGTGAAGGAAATATTGTT
This sequence comes from Sequoiadendron giganteum, assembly GCA_007115665.2. Classification (NCBI taxonomy): domain Eukaryota; kingdom Viridiplantae; phylum Streptophyta; class Pinopsida; order Cupressales; family Cupressaceae; genus Sequoiadendron; species Sequoiadendron giganteum. The sequence continues at coordinate 140,764,843 of CM021106.1, forward strand.
TGGATTGAAGAAAAAAATCTAAGAAAGAGCTTGAGACAAGGGAAAGTATGAGGGAAACTTCACAAAAGCTCAAATTTGGAGGTAAATCTATCTCTTTTAGCAATATATTTGGTTTTATTGTCATTATTGAAACATGCTAGAAATATTCCTTCATTTTATTGAATGTTTACACAAAACACTAAAAATATGAACTTGATGTCTATATTTTGAATATGCCTTGAGTCGTATGCATGAGTATTATCAACGACCTTGTGGGGGGTCACATGGACAAGGACCTGCTTATTATGAATACCATTAAAGTTTAGAGCCTTATTGGCTAACTGCAGACCTAGGCTAAGGCTTAACAACCTCAAATAGCTCCACTATCATTTGATTTTGCATGATGGTGCTAGCTTTATAATGACTTAGAATTCTATTCTGATTGACTGTCTTATTTAGCATAGATTAACCTTAAAGAGGATTGACTAATGAACCTATGGGAGGGGCATGATTCCCAATGCTTCTTTTTATAATTATTGATACTCATTATCAGATGGGTCGATAATGGTAAAGGGCTTAATTTGATGCCATTAGAACATTTCGTATATATGTATACTATTGTTTTGTGAAGCTAACATCATTCAATAGGAATGATGGAATGATTTTAAGTTTGTATGTGAATATGACTGTATGCATGGTGTAAAACCATGAATCCCATATGGGAATTTTTTAATATAACTCTTGTTTCTAAGAAAGAAATGCACCTGACCTATAAGAATGGTTGATTCTAGAACAACCTATGATTTTCTTACTTGTAGCTTGAATAGGCATGAGTTCTAATTAGAACCTAAAAATTCTATGCCTCTCTCTTGACTGGAATACTTTCTCAAGTTTTACATCAACGAGCATGTCGAACATAGATTATTTTCATTTAGAAAGTTGCACATGGAATTTCAATAATGAAAGTGCTCAAAGATCTAAATATTGGGCATTCGGTTTTCATGAATGAAGGTGGGTTAGTTTATTTGTTAGTGAAATATATTTTGCTTGCTTGAAATTGACAAATGAGTAGCTATAAACAATATCTATTACTGTCAAACAACATTGTTCATTTTTTGTTCATTGTGGAAAAACCCTATTCTATTTAAAATAGGGAACATTAAATTGTAATGTAATCATTGAGCACTTAAATAGCTTGAAACAACATTGAGTAATTGCAAAAAGTGTATGTTTTGTTGGAAAACAACATTGTCTATCATAAAATGTAATTGCTTAGTCCGAAATAGTATTATATTGATGTAAATAGTGAATTATCTATTACAAACAACACTTTTTTGTTGTAAAGTTATGTTTGTAGTTGAAAATAGTCTTGTTCATTAAAATGTTTAGCTATAAAAACATTGAATAGTTGTAAACAATTAATTTTATTTAAGAAACAACTTGTCTTATAACTATTTAGTAGGAAATAGTACGGGTTCTGTTTAATGATGAATGTTCATATGTAAACAACAATGTCAGAGTATCATAGTTTTGTGAGAATACAAAAAAAACTATTGTATGTTTAAGATTATTAATATAGACTTGTTCTAATTATTTATTTTTGACAATAGAAACATGAAATGGAATATTATTTAATGATTGCAATCCGATTTAATGGTTTATTTGAAAATGTATACACAAATCAAAACTTAAGTAGGCACATATATGTGTATGCACATAGTCTTCATCTATGTACATACACATACTTGTGACATACCTTCTTTTGTAGTTATTTCATTTTAAAATGGAAAATGATTCTAATGAAAAGTAAATATGATTCATGAGAATCATATGACTGAATGATTAATTACTCTATTTGATTCATAAATTTGAATTCTATTTAGAGAGTAAATAGTAATTTGATTCTTCTTTTTCAAAGACATATATGAGAAGACTATTCTAATACTAGAATGAAAAAATGATACCTTAGTAGACTAGAGCACCTCAGGGTAGATGTTACTAGAGAGTAAATAACTATTATGAGATGTTGTACTGTAGAAAGTTATCTTTCAGGACGAGAGCCGATATGGAGTTTCGAGAGTATAGGTTTTCTTTACCAGAACCTATTGTTAGTTGTTGTTGCAACACATTTATTATGCTTTTCCAAGCAATATAGTTCATTTTTTATGTATGAACTTTGTGATATCACTCTCTACCATTTCTAGCATAGATCTTGCATTTTCTTTTCTAACTTGTAGATAAAAAATTTCATGTTGATGTATGGGAATGAACCAAATTCCACCTTGGAAATTTTTCTCTTGCTAATTTTTTTATGAAAGCGTAAGCTTCGTGGTTGGGTGGTAAAGCACTTCAACCATGTTCTCATCCACAATTGGAGGTGAGTGTCAAACAAGATCCTTAGCTTTTCACAAGACTATTATAGTCTAATATGTAACTTTATGTAATACATTCATGTATTTGATGTAAAGAGTGCAATGTAATGATTTTGAGGCCTTAGGAGACAAGTCAAATATGATATTGTAATTTGACTTTTGAAGTGAATATATGAATCATTGAATCATTTTAAATGGATACGTGTAGCTATGATTGACTTTAGCCACTACTTATGTCTTTTTAAGTTGGAATATATTCATGTGTCATTTACAATAATCTTAATTAAGTAATAAGTTAGGATAGGTTATTTCAAAATGCAATGTTGTACCTTATTTGCAGACCTAGTTAAGAAAGGCATGATTCTTGAAAAATCTCTTATTAACAAGGGAGAAATCAAATTCTTAAAAAAAAACACAACCAACCAAAACCTATCCAATGACAAGACCAAATATTGGTCATTCTAAAAGAATGTCACTAATGATGGGGTTGTAAATGCCAAAGTTGTGAGAAAAATGGGTCCCATGCTTACTCTTAAATGTAAAAACATGACACATGTCCCAAAGAAAATGGTAAATGTAGTCCAAAAAAACCAAGAATGTGGTCAACCTAGAAAAAAATTAAGGTATCCACCTAAACAACACTACACTCCCTTAGGGGAACCAATTGAATCTGTCTTGAAAAAACTCCTACAATCGAAGGCCATAACATTACCACCTGTCAAAAAATATGACCCAAGACATTTTAAAATGTTTTGGTAGGATGAAAATGCTACATGTGAATACCACCATTCCAAAAGACATGCCACTTTATCATGCTAAGAACTTAACAACATAGTCCAAGACCTTGTTGATAATGGTACCATTGAAGTTGAAGGACAACAAGCCACATCTAATAATAACCATAAAATCTTCAAGAATCCCCTCCATGACCATGGGAATGGAAATCTCTCTAGTTCAAGACAAAAGACCAACAATCATACCAATTACACTAAATCAAAATATGATTATAACACCATAATAAATCACCTTCACACTGTTGATGAACATTTCAATACCATTACCATCAAGAAGCCTCTTGAATGTGTTGTAAAGACACATTAGACTAAGGTGAACTTCCAAAGACCTCTTCCTTGACCTCAAAAACCAAAATCTCAATACAACCTCTTGGACCATTTAGGAAAAATGCTAACACCAATATTTTTCCTAGAGATACTTCTTATTTCTCCTAAACATAGGGTTGTCCTTAACAAGTTTATGCAAGATGCTTCATCCCCACCAACCTTGATGTCAATCTTTTTCAAGAAATTCTAGGATTATTGACTAATCCCCATCACATTTATTTTTCAAAACAAGATTAATCATCCCAAAAAGCCACCCATAATGACCCTTTGCACCTTGAAGATTTTTTCCATAAAACCAAAGTTAGATGAGTCTCGATAGATGGTGGAGTGGATCTAAACATTTTCACTCTTAAAATATTCAAGGCATTGGGATTCTCTGAAGCTGTCATGGATGTGAACAAAATAATAGTCATAAAAGCCTATGATGATGAGGAGTGCTCTTCCAAGGGTGTTATAACACTACCTATCAGAGTGGAAACTAATATGATGGACATCACATTCCAAGTCTTGGATCTCGATCACCCATACAACTTCCTTCTTGGCAGACAATGGATTCACACCATGAAGGCTATTCCCTCTACATACCATCAATGCCTAAAGATTCCTCAGGAAGGCACAAAAGTCACAATCATTTGTGATCCTGATCCTTTTCAATATTGTAATAATTTAAAAGGGATCCCCAAACACTAAGTCCCATTCAATCAAGAAGCTTCATCATCCTCATCATCCAAATACATTGACCATTCTGTATTGTGCAAGACAAATAATACCAAAACTCCAGCCTCTGACTCAAAATTTGAGGTCCAAGACAAGAGGTGCATTGAGTATCACATCAAGACATCCTACTGTGTCAGTCAACTCACAACACCTAAGTCATATGGAAAACCAAAAGCAATCCAACAACAATCAAAGTTCATTATCCATATGTCTCCCATGACAACCTTCACAAAATGAGGAGAATTGAGCAAACAATATTTTGATGATTTTTCCACATGGCTATATAAGGATGAAGAAGACATCGAACATAAGATGATTCCCACTAAACAATATGATAAAGTTTTTGACCTTATGAAATGATATGGCTATGATGGGCACAGTGGGATTGGGGTTAAGAATAATGGAATGATAGAAACTCTAATGCAAAAGTCAAGACCAAAGAATCTAGGGCTAGGTTTTGCACCAATAAAAGTAAAGGGTTCTAGTCCTATAGTGTCTTTGACTAAGGAAGTATATGTTTATAAGGCTATTAAGAAAACTGACACATCTGAAATTGATTCTCATGAGTATGAATTTGGTTTTGATAAATCATCTAGTGGCTATGAACTTGACAAAACATTTAGAGATCCTCAAGATCCTACCTTTGAGGAAATATTTAAAAAAACCTTAAAGGTGTTGCAAGTATGAATGAGTATGGTGGTGTTGTCATTGATGTGAAAAAAGTTCAGGTTGTTGCAATGAAATGAATCAGGTGATTTTAGGTGGTGCATGTATGGTTGAGATATTGTAGAGATGTGAGTACATGGAGCTATCTTTATGGTGTTGTAGGTGTGCCGATATGATGATTTATCATGTGCTTTTGAGAAAATTAATAAACAATGAAGAAAGAGTTGTGTGTGTGTTTTGAATGTTCTCTGATAATGTGCTCTACATTTCTTCTATGTTGATCCTATTCTTGTGTAGATATATAGTGTTGTTTATGGGCATCCTTGGGTGACATATCCTGAGTTATAACTTTTGGGTTGATGAAGAGTGAAAGTTGTGATCATCGGTTTGAGAATTGGTCTGGTGGAGTTGTTTGTCTGTGGACTAGGAGAAATGTTTCTAGTCTGTAGTCCTCTAGTGGTTTGTCTCAGATCTTGTAGATCTAGAAGAAGTGTAATAATAGCTCTTTCTATGTTTTGGAAAACATGCTCATGGTTTGGTGCTCTCGAAGACAAGTTCTAGAATTAATATGTGTGTCTACACAGTTCGGTTGGACTGATGGAAAGAGTTTTGTATATGTAAGTTGTTGTAGTTTTTGTAGATGAATCTAAAGGTATCTAAGTTGTTTTCTAGTTTCTGGTGAAGTGTGTTAAGTGGTCCACATGTTATCATATTTTTTTGAATGCGAGTACTTCAAAGTTAATTGGTGTTTTCATTAGGTTTGGTTTACCTGGTGTCTACATGTTACATGAAGGATAAGCATCAATTAAGGAAGCATGTGATTGATCCAAGATGTTGTTTTGGGTCATGTTTAAGTATTTATTTGGTCCACTCTCATTCTTATCCATTGTGGGAATGTTGAGTCACTAACCTAATTTGAATATGTAAAATGAATAATGTGTAGCCGACCTTGCAGAAAGTTTCTAAGGTTGAAGTTCATATAAATAAAAGTCAAGATGTTGTGAATTGTGGGAGGGAAGTGTGAACAAGTGTGAGAAATAAATAAGGTGTGAAAGAATGTGTGAAAGTGAATAAAGGTAGCATGACTTCAATGTGTTAGATTCTTGAAAGTAGTGAGCTGATGTTGTATCCAATTATTTGATCAGGGTTGTGAATGTGTGCGAGTTGTTGTGGTGGATTTTATGTTATCTATCTTTATTGATAGGTAGTGAGACTCCTTCTAGACACTGAGTCCTATCTATAGCCAATGATCCTTGTATCTGGATAGTAAGTCCTATCTTGGGTAGTGAGCCTTTATATCTTGTTTTGCATTACTATTATATTGTGAGTTAATCCTCACCATGGTTTTTCCCTTATAGGGTTTTCCACTTAAATATGGTGTCTCTGGTATTTTCTTTCTTCTATGTGCATTTCATGCTTATACTTAATAAAATATTAAAGTAGATGTGGAATTGATTAAGATCAGAAGTGAATGTAACTAGATACAACAGATTCACCCCCCTCTTAGTTCTCTTATGCAATTCAACAATTGGTATCAGAGCTTTGGTTCCTCGAAGAAGAGCTTAACTACTTGAGGTAGATTTAATGGCACACAAATTTTCAATCCCTATGTTTGATGAATCTGACTACAGTGACTAGAAAGTGCAGATGAGGGGTTACCTGATATCTCTTAGTTTCAATACTTGGAAAGTTGTTGAGACAAAATATGTTGAACCGACATGTGGTCCTTCTTTTGCAAATGATATTTTTGCTTATGAGGAAAATTAAAAAAGCAAGGTATGAAATCTATAGTGCTTTATCTACGACTAAGTTGACAAAATTTATGAAGTGTGGGAAAAATTGAAAGATATCTATGAAGGAAATGATAGTCAAATTATCAAAGAAGCTAACAACAAAGCACATATATGAGAACTTGAAAATTGGAGAAGGTGAAGACATTGCAAGCTACTTTTAGAGGGTTGATATTACAACAAATGAACTAAAAAATCAAGGTGGTACTCTAACAAATGAAGATGTAATAGAGAATATTTTGATGACTCTACCAGAGGGTTACAATGACAAGGTCTCAACTATTGAGGAAGTGTATGATCCAAATAAATTCACTAAAGAATAGCTATTTCACATGTTGATTGCATTGGAGATGAGGAAGTTTGGAAAAGAAGAGGAGAAAATAGAAATAACCTTCAAATCCACTAAGAAAAAAGATGATCTGGATAGTGATGGTTTAGAAGAGCTGGAAGCGAACTTTACAAGGAAGTTAAAGAAAGGTTCCTGTAAGTACAAAGGTATGTTACCTTTTAAATCTTTCAGTTGTGGAAATATTGGTCAGTATGCTTCAAGATTTCCAAATAGATCCATAAACATAAAGAACATAAATAATAAAGAAAAAAAGGACAAAAAGTTCAAGAAATTGTATTATGTTAGAGAAGATGATGGAATTTTTGATGATGAATCTGATTTTGAGGATGATAAAGATGAATTCTTGTTTCTAGCCTTGGAGAATAAATTTGTGTCTACTAACCATGAAAATTGTGCAAGGGAATGTGGTCTGGGAAACAAGAAGGATGAGATGGAAAGTACTCTGGTTACTTCTTTTCATGCTAGATGAGATGAAGATTATTGGGTAATTGACAGTGGATTTTCAAATCATATGACTGGAGACAAACGTAAGCTTACTAAATTTGAAAAGTATGATGGAGAATTAGTCATGTTTGGAGATGATTTTGGTGGAAAGATTGTTGGAAAAGGAAAAATTAGTTTTGATGGAAAACACAGTACTGATGATGTCTATTATGTTAAGGGATGAAGGCATAATCTCTTGAAGTGTTGGAAAAATGTGTAGCAAATGATTTAAACTTGTGTTCCAGGATAATAACTGTGAGACCAGAAAAGGGTTTGAAACTGTGGTAGCTGTAGGAAGAAGAATACATGGAAACATTTATCATCTTAAGAGTGTTGATGTTCAATGTTTTGTGTCTCAAGTTAATGAAAGTTGGATATGGCACCAAAGGATGGGACATGTAAACTTTGACAATTTGATTAGGATTATTTCAAGGGAAGTTGTCAGGGATCTTGCTAAAATCAGAAAGCCTTCTAATACTGTTTAAAGAAGTTGCCAATTGGGAAAACAAACAACATGTCACTTTAAAGGAAAAGAAAAATCAACTACCAGAATGCTAGAATTGATTCATATAGACCCCTCTGGTCCCATGATAATAGGAAGTCTTAATGGTGACATGTATTTTATGCTTTTGATTGATGATTATTCTAGAATGACATGGGTTAATTTTCTTAGGGAGAAAGCTCAAGCTCTAGATAGATTCAAAGTGTTCAAGGTAAGGGTAGAGAATGAAGTGAGCCTAAGAATCAAATGTTTAAGGTCTGATAGAGGTGGAGAATTCACTTCTAGTGAGTTTAATACATTTTGTGAAGGGCATGGTATAAAGAGATATTTTTCTGCTTCTAGAACTCCTCAGTAGAATGGAGTTGTAGAGAGGAAGAACCAGGTTGTTCAAGAGGTTGCAACGACTATGATGAAAGAGGAAAATGTAACCGATGTATACTAGAGAGAAGAAACCCTCACTACTATTTATATCCTTAACAAAGTTCAGATTAGAGGTAATAGAGAAAATAGCACTTATGAACTATGGACTAGAAAGATTCCTACTATTAAGTACTTTAAGGTATTTGGAAGCAGATGTTTTATTAAAAGAGATGATGAGAACCTTGGAAATTTTGATGCAAGATGTGATGAAGCTATTTTCCTTGGATATTTAACTAATAGTAAAGCATATAGATGCTACAATAAAAGATTGAGAAAGTTGAAAGTGCAAATGTAAAAGTTGATGAAGATATGCACATACCAGTTGAAGTTAGTGAAGTTGAACTAGATGAACCTATCTATAGACAAGTACAAGAAGAGTATAAGGAATAAAAAGAATAGATTGAAGAAGATGAGACTCTGGAACCTACTCCTAAGAATCCAAAATATGTATAGAAAAATAATCCGGAAGAATAGATAATTGGAGATAAAGGAAAAGGTGTAACAACAAGAAGAAAAGTGGTAGTAACTGAAGTAAATTTGTGTCTTCTGTCCAAGATAGAACCTAAAATAGTGTGTGAAGAATGTCAAGATGAGAATTGTTTTAGAGCCATGAAATAAGAATTCTAGTAGATAGAGAAAAATCAGACATGGGAATTGGTTCCTAGACCAGTAAACAAGAATGCAATTTGTACAAAATCAGTATTCAAGAATAAGTTGAATGAAGATGGTGAAGTAGTAAGAAAAAAAGAAAGGATTGTGTGAAAAGTTTATTCATAGGTTGAATGAATATAATTGAGGAGACATATGATCTAGTGGAAAAAATTGAGGCCATTCAGATGTTTTTGGCATTTTTTGCTCACAAAGATTTCAAGGTATACTAGATAGATGATAGGTCTACATTCCTAAATGGAGAATTGGAAGAAGAGGCGTACATGGAATCACATGAGGGATTTCAGTTATCAGATAAACCAAATATGGTGTGTAAGTTGAAAAAGGCACTATATGAACTTAAACAAGCTCCCAGAGCATGGTATGCAAGGTTGGACAAATATATGCATAGAAAAGGTTCAACAAAGGCTTCGTAGATAGAAATCTCTATTTCAAAGTTAAAGGAAATAGAATGTTGATAGTGGTTGTGTATGTTGATGATATTATCTTTGGAGGAAATGAGGGTATGTGTAAGAAATTTGTAGAGGAGATGCAAAAAGAGTTTGAGATGTCTATGATTGGTGAGTTGAACTTATTTCTTGGAATTCAAGTGAATCAAACTGATAAGGGAATATTCATTTCAAAATCAAAGTATGTTAAAGAATTGTTGAAGGAGTTTGGAATGGATGATTCCAAACCAATCTGTACTCCTATGGTGACTAGATGAAAATTGAGTAAGGATGCTAATTCTCCTAAAATTGATCAGAGGATATACAAATCTATGATTGGTGGACTATTATATCTTACTACTACTAGATCAGATATCATGCATGCAGTATGTTTGGTGACCATATTTCAAGTAGAACCTAAAGAAACACATGTTATAGTTGTAAAAGTGATATTTAGATATCTAAAAGGCACTCTAGATTATGGCTTGTGGTATCCTAAGGATACTGATTTCACTATAAATGCTTACATTGATGCAAATTGGGTTGGTTGTGTAGATGACTGGAAGAGTACTAGTGGTGGTGCATTCTTTCTTGGATGTAGGTTGGTTTCACGGCTAAGCAAGAAAAATGATTTAGTTTCTTTATCCACTACAGAGACTGAGTATATTGCAGTAGCATCTTTTTGTACATAGGTACTTTGGATGAAGCAAACATTGAAGGATATAGGTGTGATGTGTGATGAGCATATCCCTATCTTCAATGATAGGAAAAGTTCAATAAATATTTCAAAGAATCTGGTAATACATTCAAGGACAAAGCATATATCTATTAGATATCATTTCTTAAGGGAGAAGATGCTGGAGAATGAAGTTAGGCTTGAATATGTGTCTACAAAGGATAAGATTGCAGATATATTTACTAAGGCTCTTCCTAAGGATACTTCTGAGTATCTTGGGGAGAATTTTTGGGTTACTACCCCTCCTTATTTGAACTAGGTTCACATAGAGGTGCATCAATCCAGTGGATCTACAAATTCATCATTTGTCTGAACTGATGATTCAGCTCTACTCCTCAAGGGGAGTAGAGAGTATAATTGTTGTTGTATGATGTATGTGTTATCATGATTACACTCCTAATGGGGAGTGATCAGATATTTTTGGCTGAAGAATCATGAAAAAAAAAAATTCTTTGCCATTAATGTCAAAGGGGGAGAGAGAATCATGTGAAAAAGCCTATCTATATCTAGCTGAAAGGGAGAAAGAATCTTGTAAGGAGAAGATTTTATAGAAAGGTTGTGTAGGTTGTCTAATCTGAAAAAAGGAAGAGAAAAAGAAGTAGGAGAGTGTGTATGTTGTCATTGATGGTTTTTCACATCATGTGTTGCAATCAATGACAAAGGGGGAGATTGTTACAAGTATGAATGTGTATGGTGGTGTTGTCATTGATGTTGTCATTGATGTCAACATAGTTTAGTTTGTTGCAATGAAAATAATTAGGTGATTGTAGGTGGTACATATATGGTTGAGATATTATAGAGATGTTGTGAGTACATGGAGCTATCTTTATGGTGTTGTAGGTGTGTTGATATGATGAGTTATCAAGTGATTTTTAGAAAATTAATAATCAGTGAAGATAGAGTTGTGTCTGTGTTCTAAATTTACTCTAGTAATGTTCTCTGCATTTATTTTATGTTAATACTATTCTTTTGTGGATCTGTAGTGTTGTTTATGGGAATCCTTGGGTGATATATCCTAAGTTATAACTTTTGGGTTGATGGAGAGTGAAATTTATGATCATTAATTTGAGAACTGGTCTAGCAGAGTTGTTTGTTTGTGGACTAGGAGAATTTCTTTTGCTTTGTAGTCCTCTGGTTGTTTGTCTCAGATCTTGCAAATCTCAAAGAAGGTTAATAATAGTTCTTTCTTTGTTCTAGAAAACTTTCCCACAATTTGGTGCTCTAGAAGACTAGTTTGAGAGTTACTATGTGTGTTTGCACAGTTCGATTGGACTGATGGAAAGAGTTTTATATATGGAAGTTGTTGTAGTTGTTGTGGATGAATCCAAAGGTATCTAAGTTGTGTTCTAGTGTCTGGTGAAGCATGTTAAGTGGTCCACATGTTTTCATCTTGTTGTAAATGTGATTACTTCAAATTTCATTAGTGTTTTCATTAGGTTTCGTTGACCTAGTGTCTACACATTACATGAAGAATAAGTATCAATTAAGGTAGCATGTGATTGATCCAAGATGTTCTTTTGGGTCTTGGTTAAGTATTAATTTGGTCCACTCTCATTCTTATCCACTGTAGGAGTGTTGAGTTGCTGACCTAATTTGAATTTTTAAAATAAAGAATGTATAGCTGACCATGGAGAAAGTTTATAAGGTTGAATTTGATATAAATACAGCTCAATATGTTGTGAATTATGGGAGAGAAGTACGAACAAGTGTGAGAATAAAATAAGGTATGAAAGAGTGTGCAAAAGTGAATAAAGGCACCACAAATTTAATGTGTTAGATTTGTGAAAGAAGTGAGCTGATGGTGTCTGCAATTCTTTGATCAAGGTTGTGAATGTGTGTGAGTTGTTGTGGTGTATTTTCTGATATCTATCTTTATCTATAGGTAGTGAGCCTCCTTCTCGATAGTGAGTCCTATCTGTAGGAATTGAGCCATGTATATGGATAGTGAATCCCATCTTAAGCAGTGAGCCCTTTGGAAGTGAGCCTTTATATCTGATTTTGCATTACTATTATATTGTGAGTTAATCATCACTATGGTTTCTCCTTTATAGGGTTTTCCACGTAAATTTGGTGTCTCTGGTATTTTCTTTTTATTATTTTCATTTCATACTTATACTTAAACATAGATTAAAGTAGATGTGGAATTGAATAAGATTAGAAGTGAATGTAATTAGATACAAACTATTCAGCCCCCTCTTAGTTGTCTTGTGAAATTCAACAAAAGGTTGGTCCACCACAGAATGTGTCAAATACCAACCAATTTATTCCTAGGAAGAGGGAAGCTTGGATAAAAACCTTTTGTGATCATATCAATAATTTTTTCCTTACATTGTCCACCTTGACCCTTGACACTTCTCATGATGGAATCTCTTTAGTGTTCCTTGAACTCATTGACTTGGATAAAAAAGGACCACCTACCCTTGACCTTTTTGAAAATGATGAAGGTATTTCTGAGTTTATGGGTTTGAGAAAAGGCGTACCCTTTGGTGATCACAAAGCTGGCTTTACCTTTGACTTGGATAACATGACATACTTTGGGGAGAATTTCCACCCCTCTAGTTCAAAAATGACAAAAATAAAACAAAAAAGAAAGGTCTCTAGGTGAAAATTGTAAGGTGCCTCTTGACCAAGAAAAAGTAAAAAGAAAGGATGCATCCAAGGGTGAAAACCTCTCTGAGGTGCCTAAGGATGGAGGGTTGGAAATTATTCCCATTGACTAAGAGAAGTCACCCATGTTGATAGAAAAGACTATTGAGATCCATAGAGGTACAAGGAAAGATCCTAAAATAATTTATTTGGTAGAATCTTTGATAGAAACTGAGCTACCAAAGTTTTGTAAATTATTCATAGAGAGACAAATCAACTTCACTTGGTCTTATGTTGGCATGCTAGGTCTTGATCCTAAGTTGGTTCTATATCACCTGTCATTGTTACCAAATGTTAAACCAATGAAACAAAAACTTAGAAAGATTCATCGATAGATTGCATTACTTGTCAAGTCAGAACTCAAGAAACTATTAGATGTTGTCTTCATTTGACCTGTCGACTATGCCTATTGGAATTCTAGTTTTGTACTAGTCACAAATCCAAATGGTAGAATTTGTTTCTACAAAGATTTTACATATTTGAATAATGCATGTCCTAAGGATGATTTCCCATTACAAAAAATTCATATCATAGTGGACTTGACAACTAGGTACAAGATTTTGTCTCTTATGGATGGCTTCTCAAGCTCTAATCAGATAATAATTTCTCATGAAGATCAATTCAAGACTGCATTTACTTGTCCTTGGGGAAAATTTTGTTGGAACGTCATGCCTTTTAGGCTTAAGAATGTTGGAGCTACATATCAACGTGCTATGATAACTATTTTCCATTACCTAATGCACACCATCATGGAAGTCTATGTGGATGACCTATTGGATAAATATTTGAGACAGGGTGACCATCTATGAGTATAGGATAAAATTTTCGAAAGGTTATAAGAATACAAAGTGAGGTTCAATCCATAGAAATGTGTATTTTGGGTAACCTCAAGGAATCTCCTTAGGTACATTGTTTCCAAATGTGGCATTGAAATTGACCCTTTTGAAGGAAAATCCATCCTTGACATGCCACCACCAACCAATATAAATCAGTTACACACACTTGAACATAGACTACAATCTATTAGACATTTTATTGCAGAGCTAACTTACAAGATTCACCCATTTCTTCTAAGAAATTCAATGCCATTTCTGTGGACAAACAAGTGTAAAGAAGAATTTCAAGAAATCAAGGATTACTTTCTTACGCCACATGTTTTAATGCCACCTATTGATGGTAGACATCTCATCCTCTATATATCTACAACAACATCAACACTAGGGGCATTGCTCGCATAGAACAATGATGAAGGATGAGAAAGAGCTATATATTATATCAGTCATACACTTGTAGGCTATGAGCTTAACTATAGTTCCATAGAGTGTGATTGTGTTGTGGTGGTCTTTGCCACTCAAAAACTTAGGCACTATATGCTAAATCATGAAAAAACAATGTTCACAAAAATAGATCCATTGAAACATCTCCTCAGTAGGGCTGCTTTGATAGGTCGATTAGCTAAATAGGTAATGATTGTAAGTGAATATGACATTTAGTATGTTGAGAGAAAGGATATAAAAGGATAGGTTAGTGCTGATCAACTTTTAAATGCACCAATAAAAGATGATCACCCATTAGTTACATACTTCCTTGATGAATCAATATTTGTAGTAGAATCTTCAATCACTTGGAAACAATACTTCGAAGGGTCTAACATGAGTCACAAGTCATGAGTAGGCATAACTTTTATCACACCAAAAGGGGATACCATTCCTAAGTCATTTTGAATAGCTTTTCCATGTTCAAACAATATAGCAAAATATGAGGCTCTTCTAACAAGACTCCATTTAGAAATAAAGTTGAAAAACACAAGCCTATTAGTGCATGGTGACTCACAATTAGTAATATGACAATTCAATGGCGATTATGATACCAAACAAAAAAAATCATGCCCTAAAAAAGAAAGGTTCAATTTTTTTGGAAACACTTCCCGGAGATCATCATTCATCAAGTCCCTTGAGTTCAAAATAAAGTTGTAGAAATTGTGGCTACCATCGGCTTTGTCCTGGATATTCCCAATAACATCCCTCAATATGAGTTTTTGGTAGAAAATATCTTGGTCTCCGCCTTTAATCTTCACAAGTTGGAGATGGTATGTGCACTTGTTGGTCCCAATTTCCCTTGGTATAAGGAAATCTATGACTACCTTCACGAAAACACCATTTCCCTTGACCTTTCCACCAACCAACATAAGAATTTCCTTTGAAAATTTGCTAGACTTTCCATCATCAATTACACTTTATACAGATGAAGCCTTGAAAAAGCCCTCTTAATATGTCTCGATACTTAAGAATCACAAAAGACCTTGAGAGAAGTACATGAAGGAATATGTGGAGCTCACTCTAGTGGTCCAACTCTTGCAAAAAAAATAATGTGGAAAATATATTATTGGCCTATGATGAATGCGATGCTTACTTCTTTGTCAAGAAATTCTAACAATGTCAGATCCATGGAGACTTAATACATGCACCTTCACAAGAACTTCAACCAATTTCATCACCTTGGCCCTTTTCCCAATGGGGACTCAACCTCATAGCTAAGATAAATCCCACTTCATCTAATGTACATAAATTCATAATCACCACAACTGAATATTTCACTAAGTGGATTGAAGCCATTCCTATGACATACATTACTAGAAAACAAATCTCAAAGTTCATTCTCAATTATATAATTTATTGATATGGTGTCCCTCCATCCATAGTCACTGATAATGGTTACCCATTCAAGAACCATGACGTCTTCCAACTATGTGAAAAACTCCATATCCAACACCATTTCTCCACCCCATATTACCTATAAGGTAACGACCAAGTTGAGGCATCTAATAAAACCATCATCAAAACCCCTAAAAATATTGGCAATGACGTTGGTCATGACTGAAACCTTCCACTTAATACCACCTTATGGGCCTAGTCCCACATTGGAATCCACACCCCTACTAGAGCCACTCCATACTCATTTTTTTAGTTCTAAGGCCATATTTCCTATTGACGTCAAGTTTCCTTCCCTTCAAGTATCCATCCATGGGGCTATGAATAATGATGAATACTATGTTGGCATACTACATGATCTCAAGTTATTAGATGAACGAAGAAAGAAAACAATAAATCACCTACAAGCATATTAGAATCATCTTTTTTGAAGTTACAACAAGAAGGTCTTGACGCAATATTTTGATATTGGTGACCTGGTTCTAATGGGAAATCCTAAAAATCAAGTAGAATGAGAAAAACAAAGAAATTTTGAACCTAATTGGCTAGGTCGTTATATAGTGATGATGGTTTATGTATTAGGAGCATATCAATTGTCTACTCTTGAAGGAAAACCCTTGTCAAATCCTATGAATAGTCTACAGTTTCATAAATTTTACACCTAACTTTAGAGATCCATGTCAATGACTGAAAAAATACAAAAATAAAAATAAAATCATTACCTTGATGAAAACCTAGCAAACAAGCATCCTAGTAGCACTAAAAAAATTTAAAAAACAAGAAAATAGTAAAGAGAAATAATTCATCCAATAGCGAGAAGCACTCCAGTGGCACTTTGGATAAGTACTATGGTGAAAATCTAGCAAACAAGCGCCATGTGTAGTTGACTTTGCTTTTTCATCTACCATCATTCCAATATGATATTTCATGTCAGTTGCCCTCCCCATATCATTCATAATAATGTCTTGAAATCCTTTCCATGGCTTGGGACAATTGACATCATGCATCCTTTTTCCTTCCCATATCCGTCAGTAATAAATTACCTTTCCCAGTTCATCCCTAATAAGTTTATCTCATCCTAACTGGGGACAAGTACTTAACCTATTTCTTCAGGGAATTCTATGCTTGAGGTCAAACAAAAAGCATCAAACATAAAAAATCCAAAAAAATCAAATATTTCCAAAAGACAAAAAAATTGAATATCTCAAAACCTCCAAAAAAAAAAAATTCTTAGAAAGCCAAAAAAAATATAATCATGTCAAAAACACCAAAACATCCAAATAATCTTCAAAATCCCAAAAATAGAGTCATAGCCAGTCATGTCAAACTACATTTCCTTTGCAACTTAACATAGGCAAGGCCATCTTTTGATGTGCCCTGAGGCATTAGGTCAGTCCCTTATGATTTTTTCAAATAAAGTCAAATCATGATTCAATCAGTTGGAACTAAGACAAGTTCAAGTCATGTCGAACTACAAGGTATTTGTGAATTGTTATGTAGGAAAGCCCATCTATCAATGAGCCCCTGAGGCCCCCTAGGTCAATCTTTTAGGGTTCATCGGGTAAGTCAAATTAAGTCATACATCCAAACACATAATACTCATTCAAAATGTCACACAAGTCATGAATCAATAGACAAACCATCCAATAAAACATTTAGGTCAACTTAGTCAAATCTTCGACCAACATAAGACATCCAATCAGTCAGATTTAGGTCTCATGTAGGATGTGTCTTGTTTACTTTACGACTTTTCATTTTTCAAAATTCTTTCATTTTCTTTATTAAGATGTGTCCTTCCTAAAGACATGCATAGTCAAACAATCAACTTGTCACTTGGTCAAAAAACATGTTGGAAAACACTTGGAAAATGATCTTAATGACTATTATCTTATTTGTCTTATTTTATTTTTATTTTTCTTGAGTCATGTTACTACCTATCTTGAGGATGTCCCATGAAGGATTTAGAGGAGCGACAATGTCTCATGACTCTTTTAGCTGATTTTTATTTGCACATTGTGTTGGAAAAAATACTGGGGAAACTTTTTATTTTGTATGCATCAAGACATTCCTTATTTGCGATTTTCTATTTATTGCAAGTGGATGATCTTTCACACCTTGGTCTATGTCATACCATGGTGTTTTTTTTCTATTTTTCATATTTTTACTACTCAATGATGATTAAATGCAAGGCCTATTATTTATTTCAAAAAATATTGAAATTATTTCTCTTTACTAACATCCAATTCATTCACACTAACATTTCTTCTATCTACATTTTGACAACATCCAGTGACATAGAAAAACATACTACATATATAATCTTGTTAGAAACATCATATAGGAATTATTATACATGCATATTAATCCATACATACTACATCAAAATATATAAATATATCCATGACATATAGGCATATAAGCATTACTATCAACATCCATTATCATATCACAATCATTCTGCATAACATAACATATTGCATACATGTTGCAACTATATTCACAATTATAATCCATTACTTTCCATTATATTGCACACATATTTTCATTCACATCATATAAACATAATATAAGCATCACATAGCATAATGATATCCCTAACATCATAACACTACATACATACATCTAGAAATCACATATAAGGCATCAACATATAGATCCATTGCATAATCATATAGGCTGCACAAACATCATAAATCATCCATGACATAAGACATGAATAATTAAAATAGACTACGCATCATATAATTGTCACCAAAATCATATAATATATATATCATTCAAATGTGCCATAGTACAATGTCAAAATGTATCTCAAACTGGAGCTCATATGCTCGATAGTAAAAATACAAGTGTCATAATACATATGTAAAAATAGGCCCTAGCTTTAGCTACCATGATCCCCAGAAGGTGATCACTGTGGTGATCATGGTGGCATGTCGTATGGACCTATCTGTGTTGGCCTTGACACCCCTTCACTACTCTCTCCCCTATTGTGTGACTGTGTGCTATGAGAACGTCCACTGCTCAATGCCATTGATGCACTCAGATCCCTACGTTCGAGTGGAACCTCATCCTCATAAATATCTCTATAATATTTCTCTCTCTGACTAGCCCTAGAAACCTCTCTGAACATATCCAAGAGTAGTCCACTATAGGTGGTGATGAGATCCAAATTCCTCTTCTTTGCCACCTCTGCTCGAATCACTAATGTGTCTTGCTCAATCTTGAGCCCATTGCTTTATGCCTACAGTGTCCTAACCTGAGCCTCCAAGGCCTGAACCCTAGCATGAAGATCTTTTATCTATTGGTCTACCCCCTACTCCCCATCCCTTATGGGAACCTCCTTTAAATATAACTCCATGTCCTTGTTCAAGAAAATCCTATCTTGAAGAATGTGCTCTACCTCTCTCATTGCCTCATCCTCCTCCTATCTCTCCACTTCCTCCTGTCTACCATCCCCTAGCTACTCCACCTCCATTATGAAAACAACCACCACCACATCATGATGACCCACCTCGGGTGGTGCATCCTCCTATCTCTCCCACTCTCCCTCCTCTCTGATAGGATAGAGTGGTGCCCTCCATCCTATGCATCTGCCTCCCTTGTCTCCCCCATCATCTCCTCTCCTACCTCCATGTCCTATGTCTCCTCATCCCCTCCATCTCCTCGTCCTCCACCCCTTCAAACTCATGGCCCCTAACCTCATCAAACCATGTGTGTTGACTAATCAATATCTATCAAGGGTGCTAGCCTATGTGTCAACCACCATGTGTCATACTTGGCCATCATCCCAACATCTATAGGACCTACCCTCCATTTGCACTACACTACTTGTAGTGAATCAATATCCTACTCAGTTGTGGCTACTAGAATAACTTGTCCCCATGGTTTCTCCTCCCAAGAAGATCTATAAAACTTTGTTGTGCCCTTTGAAACACCTCATTACTCTCCAAACTCTCTCAGTACCTGATCTAGTAGATACATCTCTATAATTTATTGTGATTGGACTATCCATCCAATTAGGTATCTCTATTGTTTGCACCATGGTAGGTCTTGATCCTCATCTAGACACTGGGTGCTATCTCTATAAGGTCTCCAAATGAAATTGACCATGGTGTCAATCTTATGCCTCTAGTACCCCACAACCCCCACAAGCATTTGTTTCATTGTGCCTCTATATATGTAAACATATGGAAGATTGGCACCCAACTGGTGACCTTTTGGTTGTCGAAACACAACAATGTGCTCCCAAGCCTAGATGATCAAAAGTGTCACACCATATCTCATGGATTGTCCATCCTAGTAAGCTATATCATGTAGCTAGAAATATAGCATAGCTAATTATCATGGCCCCAATGCTTTAACTGCATCCTTGCAAATCATCTCGACTAGCATGTCTTCCAAGCTAACTGGGAATTTATGTCCTCGTCGGTTTAGAATAGCGATCCCAACAATCAACATGCACATGATGTAGTCAAACTACTCATACCTCTCTGCCAAAGTCTCCCACCTGATCTCATATCAATCTATGCCTAGGTCTTTGACAGCCCCATATAAATAATACTCCAGAAGTGCCTGATATCTATGTCCTAGGTCATATCTAAATTTCTCACCTCGAATAGGAAGTTGTAGTATCTTGTAGACATCCTCAATGGTAACAGTTGCCTCCCCTATCAAAAGATGGAAGGAAATATTTGAATTCCATCTCTCGGCGAGTGCAGTCAACAAACCTTTGTTAGCCCTGATGATTAGCATATAAGTCACATGATATAATTTGAGGTACCATAACCTACACTTCTTGGCATTAGTCAAATGATCTAGTAACTAGTATGTCACATTTCAGGACTGTCATGTGTAAATCGGAACAAGTGTCACCTATGGTCACAAGTACAAAAATTACACCAATCAAAAAATCCTAGTCAAATCTATTAAACACAAGCTCCAAAAGAATTTTATTTTAAATTGGGGAAAATTTCTTAGTAGTCAATTGTGTCGCATAGTTAAGAAATTATGTCACACAATCACACTGGAATCATAGAATGGTTATTTGCATTAGCATAAAGCACATGCAAAACATGCCTTGAGAGATGTGTCCCAGGGGTCCACTTGCATTCAATCCCCAATCACTTGTGGCTTATAAAATCATTTGCATCAGTTCCCTGAGAAATTTTATCACGCATTAGTTGCATATTTGTAGACCACACATGCATCATTCTAAATCAATTGCATCACAAATTTTTGAACCTAAACCTAACCTAGGTGTGATATTGACACTTGCATTATTTCATAGTCAATTGTGTCATTCACGATAGAATTTGCAGTGAACCAAAAACAATGCAATCAGTTGCTAATTTTTTTTATGTCCTAAAAATGCGTGAAACTAAAAATTGATAAAGTGGGCTCAAAGGCACTTACCAGCTCTCCTACGCCATTTGGAAGTTTGAAGGTCCGGATGCAGTATCGTTGATGCTCGGTGTGAGGAACAATTGACATCTTTGTAGCTTCTTCTCTTAGAACTCCTCAATTTTCAATGTTAAAATGCATAGATGAGCCATTTGACCTATCAACTTTCCATTTATACCTCCTCAAAATTAGGGTCTTAACTAGGTTTTGTGTTGGTTGCATTCTGCGAGAGGTCTAAAACCTTATTTTGGCTACCCCGAAGGTCCCGAAACTTAAATATTTTCTTACCATGACATTCCTCGTTATTAATTTGACTTTTTAGAATAATTTTTGAATTGTTTGAATTTTTTTTGGAAATTTTGCATAGCATTTTTGAGGGGGCATAGATCTACCCTGTCTACACTAAGACATGTTCTCACTGATGTTCTTTGACACAACATGGTCGACTGCATTGTATCAAAGATGGGAAAAATGTAGACAATAAAAATTGTCCTAGGCATGTGACTCCTAAATTCTTCACCATTTCTCTTTTCATCATTGATAATTGAATAATATTAATTATTTAATTATTTCCTAATGTCATAAGTCCTCTATTAATTCAATTCAATTTTTATTTCTCCTTTGATTAATTAAATAAATTTTATGTATTTAATTGTATAGTCATTTTTTTACTATAATTAAATAATTATTTTAATTATTTAATTATTAATTAGCCTCTTTTGTCATAAATTAAATAAATTTTATTTATTTAACTAGTCTTCTCTCTTTCAATTCTGAATTAAATCATTATTTAATTCAAAAGGTCAACATGACCCATGCCTTCTATGATCAAATAATACTTTTATTATTTAATTATTCATTTAATTGTTTGCTACAACCTCTTTCTTTGTGCCAATCTTATCTTCCATATCAAATATTATCTCTTGACATCTCGTTTAATTCTAGCCCTTGATTGAATTATCTCATTATTCAACCTCAACTGTCTATCCTTAACTAAGTCCTATCTTTGCTGTAATTTTTCCCTATCCCTATTCTATACTACAACTCACATTCTTTTCCATTTATATTTATGTCATATTAACCTTTCAATCTTATCCCTTCATGAAAAAATCGACATTCTATAAAAGACATCTATTTTGTCATTGTCAATCTATCCACAACCTATATAGAGACATCTTGCTATCTTTTCAATTTAACTATCAAGTCAAGTGTATTCTAGTCAATCATAATCTTCAATATTTTTCTTTGTCATTATCATTAGGCCAACTTGCATACTCAAATTTGAGGGAAATTATTCATATTAATAAAAATGGAGAAGTGCAATAGAGGTGAATCAATAGTGGCATGAAGACTCTTTGGTATTATTCTTTTATGTTTTATGTATTTATGCCTATTTGTACCAACAAAGCAAATCAACATCCAAACATGACTAAAGAAATACATGATGAGTCTCCCTCTTCACCACAATAAAAATATCTTATATGGCAACTACAACAAGACCTAAATCCTTCTTTGGACTTTATCATTTGACCTCCCATTGTGATTAACTCAGGCGACGATGATGAGGTTGCTAAGATTGATGAACAATTGCATAATGAATTGAATACATTATTTTCCTCTTCTATGAGCTTAAATGATAATTATGCTAGGAAGAGTGATGAACTTGGTGATGATCCTAGTTCAGTACTTGTCTTTGTCCCTTTGGCTAGTTTTCTTCCTTCCATATACGATGAACAATATTGGGATGCAAACAACCTGCTAATAGGTTGACTTGCATGTGACTTACTAGTCTCTTGCCTCATTTTCCTTTTTATGTATGTGATTGCATGTGCATAATTTGATCCCTCGTACTATTATGTTTGATGTATCTCTCTCTTTTTCAAATTCCTTTATATGTATCTACATTCTTCTCTGTCATAATATTTTATCTCTTTCTTTATCTTGTGTTTTCCTTTTGGGGATGATGCAAGGCATCGATAAATTTAGGTCTCTTCCATGTTTACCCAAAAAGATTATTTGTTTTCACTCTCTTTGTGTCATTCTTCCTATTCCATGAGTATTTGGGGAATAATGACATTTTTGAGCACTCTATAAAAATATCATAGTTAGACATATTGACCTCAACAAGGATCCCTTATGTGATTTGGGGATTTCATTTTGGGGGCAACCCCTTTCCATGACGTAGCTTCATTTGAAAAATTAAGACCTGGCATAGGGCTTTCCAAATAAGCTCTCATGTCCTCTTTATTCTTAGCATTTATCATTTGCTACTTTAAAGTAATTTCTAAAAGCACGGTGTTTAGCAATTTCTTTAAAGTGGGGGCATACATTGGCATTATTCATTTTCAACTCATGTTTCATTGTGTAGTCTTATTACTTCTTGTGACGATTCTTTTTGTTTATGGTGACATTGGGTGTGATGTCCCTCAAGAGCATGATATCTCTTAGCATTTTGTATTCCCCTTGGTGGCTTGATGTGATACATGACATTCCCTAAGTTGTGAATCTTCTATTCTTTGATTGGTCCTCTCTCAGAGACATTAGGCACAATGTTCCCTAAGTTAAGACCTTACATGAATTAAGAGAAAATCCTTTGAATGTACCTTACACTCTTTTACAATATATGTTATATGGCCACCTTGCATAACAAACTTTTCTTTCTTGTGGATCCATCTTGTTCATTCATGGGTTTCAAGCATACAAAGCTTTCCTTTCCTCATGAAACTTGTTGTTCATGATGTGTCACACCTTATAAGAGTTATCAAGAGTTATAGCTTTGGTATGGTTGTACGTATGAGATCCAAACTTACGCGTGACTTTCCCATAACCATTTGCTTCTCTGTGTGAGTGCATATTTTCCACGTGTGTATGTATCTCACTAGAGGCTCACCTAGTGGATAGCCTGAGGTTCCACTAGCCCTTGTGAGTGTGCATTTGGTTTGAATAGTGGAAACTATGTTCCAATTGTATATGTTTTTGGACAAACAATTTAGATTTGATCCAAAAAATGTGGTCCACAAATGGTTGAAGATTTATCCACCCCTTTTGTTTTTGTTTCTCCTTGTCTTTGGCAGTGTATGCTTGTGCCTTGTTGTTTCTCCTTACATCATTTTCATATGTGTTTTTTTTGCCTATGATGGTTTTCCATAGGATCTTGATCTTGGGAACTTGATCATTGTTATCCTATCTTACTAGCATTGGTACACTTCAACCCCTTTTGATGTGAATTTTTATAGTTTAGTGTAAGTTTAAAGCAAGTTCACCCTCTCACTAAATTGGGGGTTAAATGTAGTGTAGAAAATATAGGAACAAAAAAAGGAGACCTTTCCTTCGTTGCTTGATAATTGACATTAAGACTAAACTAATGGTGTCTTGGAGTGGTGTTGTATTGTGTTGTACACATTCAAACTATTCTATGACCTTTATTTAACTAAAACATGCATTAATTGATCCTTTGCAAAGGTGTTGTAAAGTGTTGTAACATACTTTCAAGCTTTTCTAGGATATATTTTATTTATTAAGCCTAATGGACCCATTTCTAATAGAAATATACATAATGTGTACCTTTTTTAAGTGTTGTAGAGTGTTTTAAAGAATTTTCACACTTATCTAGGTGGTCTTAATTAATTGTGGTTAATTGGAGTTATTAACCTCCTCTTTAGGCCTCAATTTTGACACCTCCCAAAGATCTATCCCAAAAATCATAAATTAAATATCAAATTATTTTATTGGGTAAAATTTGTTCCTGGTAAGTTGAGTTAGGACCCATTCACCCTTTATGGTGAATGGGTCCTCCCTTAATAGGATCCCCATATCTTAGTTGATTTGGAATGGGTTTTGACCTTCTTTCAACTCCCTGAAGCTTGGTCCTAGAAACTTAGCCAGGACTCATTCACCTTTGGTGGTGAATGGGTCCTCCCTTAATGAGAACCTAATTTTTGAATTTCATTCTGGTGAGAATTTAATTATCTTTCTTTCTAGAGCTTGTGTCAGCCTTAATTCTTTGAATTTTGGGTTTAATCTCCTAATTTAGTATACATAAGGGGTTAATTCACATTGTTTCACCTAATATGTTCAAGAGAGAATCCTAATACTTTATAAGAGTATTATAGAGAATTTCAAAGGAATTTACAATGCATTTTAAGGAAGAATTCAAGTGTTTATTGTAGCAATTCAAGATCATATCATCATATAAAGGGTTTAATGCATTCATGTGTGTTAAGCTAAGAAGTTAGTGTTGCATTGAGGATCCATTTACAAACATCATTTCACATCCAAGATCTACATTCTTCATGGCCACTACATGATAGTATGCAGATTTTCTTCACAAGAAAACATCCAAGGTGACATGATTTACATTATTTCACATTCATGCTTCATTTTCTTCATTTCATCATTTGGTTTAATTACCTACAGAGGGTCTGACTAAGGAAAACCCCCGTTCACTAACAAATAAACAATTTTTTCTTGCCCTTGACTGTGTGATTGCAGATTTATGAGTTGTAGATCAAGTTGAGCAAGATTTGGAGCAAGATTGTAAAAGTTACAAAGTTGCAAAATTTATCTTTCAAAGTGAAAGATCACAGAAAGAGCTCTATAAAATTGAATATTGACTTCTAGAACTTGATAACAAGGATTTAAAGAGTGTAGACATCAAGGTATAGGATCCTAAAATCAATTTTCTAGAAACCTAAAAGGACCCATTTGCCACTGAATCCGAATGAGTCATCCATAGCTCAAAAACAACACCTTTTTGGCTAGGTACACAACTTTTTATGCTCTAAAAACATCCCCCATAGCTTCTATAATAGTTATTTTTCATTTTTCATTCTTATTAGCATCTAATTTTACATAGAATTGAGTGAAACACACCTCTTAGAAAAATAATGATTCATCATCCTTGTTTTGGTGAAACCAGTTTTTTATATTTCAAGAAAATGTATCCCCTTACATTTTTACACTTGTTTAGGCCCTCCCTACTAAAATCGAGCTTCATTATGCCTTACTTGGTCCTATTTTGCATTCAAAAGCCTTAATTAATGAAAATTTCTGAGAATAATCTTGAAAGATATGTAATGACCAATCATAATTTAGTGATTTCGATTTTATGGCCTAAATTTAATGATCTAGGACTCATACACCACCTTGGGTGTATGGGTCCCACCTAAGTTTCGGGGCCTAGTCCTAAATTTAGCATAGAACTTAGAATTTCTTGAAATTTGTGTCCCAAGCTTATCATACAGGGATAAATGCACCACAAGTGGCATTTGAGTCCCGCTTATCTTGGACCTAATTTTTTAATTCAATTATTGGCAATATTTTATTCTCCTAGATCTGATGTTAGCTTGTACTATTTTAATTTTAGGAAATTTTGCATAAACAAGTATAAATATTTCATCATATATGAAGGGGCATGCTCTTTGTGCTTCTTCAAGTCTTGGATTAGGGAGATGGCTTCTAGATTCAAGAGCATCTCATCATATGGCTTCTACATAGTCTATGTTCACTTCCTTTGAGTCTCACACTATGTCTCCTATTTTGATGGGAAACAATACATACATGAGTGTTATAGGGAAGGGGTCTATTAGTTTTGGGGACAACACTTTTTAGGATGTCTTATGTGTTCCTCATTTCATGAAAAACCTTCTTTTTATATATCAAATCACACATGGAGGCAATGGGAGGTTTGTAGAGTTCACACTTGATTTAGTTATCATCAAAGACTTGGAGAGTAGAGTGGTTATTGCTACTAGGGTGGTGGATCACTCATCTTGGTTGTACTCCTTTGTAGATTTTTCTACTGATGGTTCTTCTATTTCTACAGCTGTTCATCACACTTCTAGTGTGAATCATCATTCAGAGGAGACATTTGGCTACTTGAACATTGGAGTTCTCACTTCAGATCTTGCTCTTGAGACATCCATTCCATCTCCTTCATCTACTGTTGCAATTGTTGATACTTCTATGACTATAGATGTGGTTTCTTCTATTTCAGTGTAGCAGGATCTAGTTGATCATCCATCTTTGGAGGTTCCTATTCAGTCTTCACCTACTTTGAATTCTTCATTTGTTGAGGTCCCACCTACTTCTATGGAGACATCTTGGGCTACACATACTTCACCTTCAAAGATTTCTTTCATTCGGTCTCTTCCCTCTCACTTCTTTCAGGAGATGTAGTTTCTTCAGTTCTTTTGGAGCTACTTCATTCTGGGGGGATTTGTGGTCTCTTTCTTCCTCTCTTTTGGGGGGGGTCTTTCATGTATCTTTGTGATGGATGGTGTCCTTGGGGGGTCCTATGGAGTCCTTTATTTTCATCACTTAGTTTCTCTTTGCATTCTATTTTGGGGAGGAGTTTTGTTCCCACTGGGTTTTCTACTTTATCATGATTAGTTTAGTTTGCATTGCATTTGTACTTGGGTACTTGATCAGGCCTTTGTTGTCGGGACCCATCTTTGCTTTCGTGCATTTTTTTTCATTGTTTTATCTACTCCCTAAGTTCATCTTAAGGGGGGGTGTTAGAGTAATAAGTTATTACACTTAATTAATTTAATCATATTGATTAATTAATTAAGTCACTTATTCCTTTAGGTTGCTTAAGCTAAACTTAGGCACATTAATAATTATTTATTAATTATTAAGTGTGCACACTAGGGTTTCATTTAGGGTTTCCTAATTTTAGTTTTTCTTGATCTCCTCATAAGAATTGATCACATTGTAATTATCAGATCATTCAATAATCAATATTTTGGTTTTAGCTTGCTCATTATTGCTTGAAGAGTTTACAGAACATCCTCTTGTTTGTTTTGGATATCTTTTGCATGTGATAGGTGATTGCATGCAGGTGAATCTTGGGGACTATGAGGTTGAGATTTATCAACTTCTACAAATACAAGGTTATTTCACATATTTTCTCCTAAGAAATCTTATGAAGCATTCTTATAGAAAATTTATGATTACAAGAGAATTCAAGAGAATTGAAGAGTTTATTATCAAGCATTTTGGAGGATTATTCAAGAATCAAGCATCATGTCAAAGTCATCATGCATCATGTTTGTTTTTGAGCTAAAATTTGTAATGTAGGTTCTTGTGATTCAATCAAGCATTTAAGTCAAGATCCATAGAATACAATCAAGCATCAATATCTACATTCATATCTGCAATTCCATACAAGATTACAACCTTTATTCCAAGGGTTTGGTGAGTTGCAAGATATTTTATTTTTTCATTCATCATTCATTCATTCTATTTTGATTTCATTTCAAAGTTTGAATACCAAAATGAGGTTTGACCAAGGAAAACCCCTATCCACTAAAAAAACAACACTTTTCCCTCTCTTTGATGTATGATTATAGATCTAGGTGGCTTAGGTTGAAGATCCATTGACGAGCAAGATTGGAAAAAAATTTCAAGTTGTCAAAGTTCTCATTTACATTGCAAGATCACAAAAATCCACCTATAGGTTGCAATTCAATATTTTGGACTCAGAGATTTGATAGGAGAGAAGCTACAAGAAACCACTAGAGGATATCAGAGTTTTAAATCAACCCTAATACTGGGACTGAATCACCACTTGTGGCATGTGATGTTGGTATATAGTTTTTGATGTCAAAAGGGAAAATATGATAAAGGAGATTGTTGGCATAATGATAGAGGATGAATGCGAGTGTAGTAGATCTAATGGTAGATTCGAACTGCATTTTCTAAGAGATTCTCATAAATGTGATGTATAGCTCTAGAGGATGTATAACACTCTCAAAAATGAATTAGTTTTCTTCTCGGTCATAATTAGCATTTACTGATTAAATGCTAGGGTTGTAGTCATGGTTGCAGAAAAGTCTTCTAATTCATCATTGACTGGTTAAGGTGCTGTAGGTCACTTAAGTTACTACATAAGCCTTTGAAGTTGTGAGGGTGACTAGCCCCTCCACCTTGCGCTTACAGGTTGAAAGAATTTGGCGCGCCTTAATATTTCCTACAATCCCATGCAAATATTTTCCTTTGTGAGATAGATGGTGGAGATCATGCCTTGGTGATCGAATGTTTCCCACAAACCCCACTAAGATTTCAAAAAGACTCGTGGGGTAAGCGGGGAGTAGTGGAGATTAATCCATGATGGGTGGATATTGATCATCAATGTAATATGGGACTTACTAAGGTAGCTAGCATAGTTAGTGGAATGTGATGTCATGGTGGACAAATGGTAGAAGCCCATGCATGCCATTGAGTTTTTGGTAAGTCTCATGGGGACTGCAGGGAACGGTGTAGATTATTCCTTGTTGATTGGACGGTGCTCGTTGAAGAGTCTAGTGGGACCAAATGGTGGAAGATTACATATGCACAGTAATGAATGATAGTGATTGAATGTAGAAGATTTGACTATTCCCATAGTGAAATTGGTGGGACTCAATACACTGATAGATTGTGATGGAGATGATAGGTGATGAGGTATGATTAATCGATAAGCTAATTCACATCATTCTTGTAAATTATGTGGTGATGATGCTTGGATGACACATGGAAATAGCCCACAAACCCCGCAAGGCTTATTTTCAGAGCCTACGGGATAGCAAAATTTGGACGCATGTCCTGGTGGACCCCGCATATGGCAAGTCATGTATTAAGAGATCTACGATGTAGATTGTTTGGTGATCAAGTAACAGTGATCTTGAGTCAGTGGAAATCGATTGTGCATATTGAAAGGTATTTGATTTGACAACTATGTTTTAATGGTATGACAATAAACAAGAGCCAATGGATCATGGCATGAAGAAAGAGATCGACAACTCAAATTCAAAGATGAAGATCTTAAATAACAAGTCCGTGTAAATAGGTTTTGACTAGAAAATGCCACATAGAAAATAATTAATTGTTCCAACTACACCCAACGCCCAATGTAAATGAGATTTGATGCAAAAAATGATTGCACATATTACAGAGGTGATTGTGGAGACACAAATCAAGATCAGATTGATAATCAAAAGAATGCATTGAATGCATAATCAAATTTTAAGGTTCGACAAAGAGAATGAAGGGAAACTCTTTGTATCTGAATTAAATGTTCTGTGGCTCAATGCATAGGTATGGTGACATATGATAAATCTTATCAAATTTCTTTATGATGATCTTGATGATGACGTGTAGCTTGATGAATAGGTAGCTTACCGGTGAAGTTTGCAAATGAGGGAAACCCTAATAGGATGTGAGGGTTGATCTAGATGAAGTAGTGGATCCCGAGGTAGTAATTACAGATTGGTAAAAAAGGAAGATAGTCAAGTATTTTCTATGTGTCGAATCTAGATATGAGGAGAAGTGTGAAGAGTTTACAAAGGCAAAAAGTACTTAACATTGTGATGTACAACTAAGAATGCAATAGAAAAAATAGTGCAGATTTGAATAGAGTGTAGGGAAGGGGAGTGTTGTTTAGAGTGCAACTTCAATAACAATAGTGTAAGTTGCAGGGTGTGCAACAATTTATTCAATGTAATGGTTCATTTTTAGTTTGAGTAGAAATTAATTTTATGCACCTATGAAATTGTAATTTTGTTGAGGTTGTAGCCTCATTGAACTAAGTTGTAGCTCAGACTAGGTGATTGTAGTCTCCTTGGAGTTGTAGCTCTTAAAATAGGGTGTAGTAGCATCCTTGAGGTTGTATCTTCTAAATTAGGGAGTTGAAGCTTCCTTGGGTTGCAACCCTAAAATTTTTAACAAATATTTCTTTTATGAAGCTTGATTTGAGCAGTAGACTCAAGAAACTTTTTTCACCTCGAGTTTTCCCATCTTGGGTTTTCCACGTATATCTAGTGTTATGAGTTTTTGTTTCATGTGAATGTGATTTCTATGTTGGTTTATGTTTTAATTTGCACATCTGGGTTGTAAGGTTGAATCTGCAAATAATTTTCAAGTCTAAAAGTTTTTATATCTACTGATTCACCCCCCTCTCAGTAAATCATTATGTTATAACAATTGGTATCAGATCCCTAGGTTCCCTAGAAGAAGCTTAATCAGCTTAAGTAGATCTTGAATAGGTGAACAAAATGGAATTTTAGGAAGGTTCAAACTAGCCACCTACGTTTGATGAAACAAACTATGGTATGTGGAGCTCACTAATGAAAGGATACTTAGTTTCTCTTTGAACTGAAGTTTGGGTGTCTTTTGAGACCCAATATACTATTTTGGATACTATTCATATTGATCCTATAGGAAAGAATAATTATGAGGACAATAAATAAGCTTGGTTTATCATTATGAATAATTTTTCTCATTTTATGCATAGCAAAGTTATGCATTGTAAAATTGCCTATGATGTCTGGGAAAAATTGAAGAAGATCTATGAAGGTGACACCAAATTGAAGTTGGAAAAGTTACAAGTGTTTAGAGAAAAATATGAAGGCTTGAAGATGAATGAAGAAGAGATTATTGCAAACTATCTTCAAAGAGTTGATGATGTGGTAAATGGAATTAAAGGATATGGTGTAGATTTGAAAGAAGAAGATGATGTACTGAAAGTTCTCAGGTCTAAGACAACCAAATATGATTCCAAGATTTCTACTATCGAAGAAGGAAAAGAAATTGAGAAACTCACTCTTGATGAGGTGCATGGCATAATTACTACATATGAGATGAGAATGCTTGATGTTGAATCATCCAGGAGAGAAGCTACATTTAAGGTTGTCAAGAAAGAAAAAGATGAAGCTGATAAGAAAGAAAAAGTTGTTGCCATTGCATTTGATTATGAAGAACTGATTAGGAAGAAGCAGACTTCATAAGAATACTAAGGAGAGGATCCATAAAATATAAAGGTAAGCTCCCTTTCAAATTTTTTACTTGTGGAAGAATAGGTCATTTTTCTTGAAAGTGTCCATATGATAAAGAGGAAAATTTCAAGCAAGAAGAAGATAACAAAAATAATAAAATAATTTATCCAAAAAGGATTAATTTTGGAGATAAGGAGAAGAGTTTGTACATCAATGAAGAAAGTGAAGTGTTTGATGTTAGTGATTGTTTAGAAGAGGATCAAGGCCATGACCTTGTAATGAGAGAAGATAGAATATAATTTCTATTCATGGCTAAAGAAGTTAAGGATTAGGAAGATGCACAAATTGAGGACTCATATAAAGGAGAAGAGGAGGTTGTTTTTGATCTTGAAGGATAATTAATTAGTTATCTTGAAGATCTTGATGAACTAAGAGATAAATTTGTTGATATTAAGACAAAAAACAAGAAACTAAAAAATAATTCTCAAAAGTAGAATGATAAGCTCACTCAAGAACTTGAGGAATCAAATAAGTTGATGGTAAATTTGAAACTACAGGTAGAAGAGCTCAGAAGAGTTGAAGATGTTATGAAATCTAAACTACAATCTGAGGTGGATAGGTGCACAAATCCCGAGGCATAAATAGTTGCCTTAAGAAAAGAATTGGAGAAGGCCAATGAGAAGAATGAAGAAATGGACTAAATTTGAAAGGGTGTACAGATATTCTGAATGAATTGATGAGTACATAGAACCTTGCAAATAAAGAGAAATCTAGATTAGGTTTGGAAAAAGGAAATAGTTCATTTGTGGATGCCTTTGTAAAACTTTATGATAGATTTAGAGCTAGAGAAAAATCTATCCCAAGTGATGGAAAATATGACAAATAGGATTCCCCTAAATATGAACAAAAATATGATAAAGAAAAGAAGTAAGTTGTAGTCAAGGAGGAAAACTAGACAGTTCCTGATCAAAAAAAGAAGATGCAAAACATAAAAAGAGCAGATAATGATGGATTCACAAGAGTACACTATCCAAGGAGGCCTAGACATAGAAGATCTCCTCATTCAGTTGAAAGATACTCCATGACCAGGTACTCATCATGTTTCAATGGGTATTGCTATACTTGTAGCAATTTTGGTCATAGGGCTAGAGAATGTAGAGTCATTCCAAGGAAGAATTCAAATTTTGTAAGCAAGAATCCATTTGCTCCCTTGGTTGATATGAATATATTTTTTTATAATTGAAACAACTTTGGTCATATAACTAGAAGTTGTAGAGAAATATTTACAAGAACAAATGTGAAATCTAAGAAGAATAAATCCTCACCTTCTAAAGAAGAAAAAGGAAATAAGACTTTTGAGATAGAAGAAAAGAAAATTGAGAAGAAGCCTAAGAAAGTATGGAAGGAGAAAGAGTAGAATTATTGTGTCACTTAATCTATGATTACCCAAATGACATTGCATTCAAATGAACAAGATCTATGGGTCATCAATAGTGGTTGCTCCAGACATATGATTGTTTATAAAAGAAAATTCATTGAACTTGAAATCAAAAAAGGGGGATCAGTAAGCTTAGGTGATAATATTGTTGTCAAGATTCATGGTAAAGGAATTTTCAGCATAGATGGGAGGAAAAAAACTAAAGATGTGGTCTATGTTGAAGGTCTAAGACATAATCTTCTTAGTGTTAGCTAGATGTGTGATAATGGATACAAAGTTGTATTTTATTCTAAAGGTTTCAAGATAAGGAACAATGGTAAAAAAAAATCTCAAGGAGAAAGGATAGACATTAATCTCTATAATATGTGTGAGTTAAAAGCCCAAACATGTTTAATCAACCAAGAAGATGAGAGTTGGTTGTGGTATAAAAGACTGGGACATTCCAACTTTGACAACTTGGTAAAAATAATCTCAAAAGATCTAGTAAAAAATATGCCTAAGATTGTAAATCTTGGAAATATAATCTGCAAAAGATGCCAACAAGGAAAGTAAATAAGGTTCAAGTTTCCTACAAAGTATTATTCTACTATGAAACCCTTGGAGATAATTCATACTGATCTATGTGGTCCAATGAGGAAAATGGTGTTTCAAGGAGAACTATATTGCATGTCGTTGATTGATGATTATACTAGACTGACATATGCCACATTTTTTAGGGAGAAGGCTGAGGTGTTCAAAGCATTTAAAGGTTATAAGAAGCTAGTAGAAAATGAGACTAGGAGAAGAATCAAATGTCTCGGGTTAGATAGAGGTGGAGAATTTATGTTATGTGAATTCATGGAATATTATGAAGATCATGGAATCAAATTCCAGTATTCAGCTCCAAGAACACCACAACAAAATGGTGTGGTAGAGAGAAGAAATAGGATTATGAATCAAATGGCTGGAGCCATGTTGAATGAGGAAAACTTGGCAGATAAATTTTTGTAAAAGGTAGTAAAAATTGTTGTATACATTTAGAACATAGCACTTATAAGATTTAATAGTGGTAGAATGCCACATGAATTGTGGTTTGGTAGGCCTACATCAGTCAAGCATTTCAAATTATTTGGAAGTAAATGTTATACTAAAAGAGAAGATGAATATTTAGGAAGTTTTGAGTTAAGATGTGATGAAGGGATATTTTTGGGGTGTTCCAACCAAAGAAAAGCTTATAAGTGTTATAATAAGAGATTGCATAGAATTGTAGAGACTGTACATGTCAGGGTTGATGAAATTGTAAATAAAGGTAAGCCTAGCACAAACAATCTTGAAATTGAGTCAGATAAGGATGATATAGGTGCAACAAAAGAAGAAGAACAACAATACCAACAAGAAGATAATGAAGAAGAGGTTGAATGAGCACCTACAAAATATGTGCAAAAATATCATCCCATAGATCAAATAATTGGTGATAAGAATGAAGGTGTGTAGACTAGAAGAAGGCTTGAAAAGAACAAAGAACAAGTGAAATTTTCCCTCTTATCTCAGATTGAACCAAAAAGCTTTAATGAAGCCAATAAAGATGAAAGCTGGATAAAAGCAATGGAAGAGGAACTTAATTAGATTGAAAAGAATAAAACATGGGGATTGGTTCCTAGACCATATGGCAAGAATGTAATTGGAACTAAATGAGTGTTCAGAAATAAGATGAATGAATATGGACTTGTGGTAAGAAAAAAAGCAAGATTAGTGTGCAAAGGATATGCACAAGTAGAAGGGATTGATTTTGAGGAAACCTTTTCCCCTGTTGCAAGCTTAGAAGCAATAACAATGTTTCTTGAATTCTCATTCTATAAAGGATTTAAGGTATATCAAATGGATGTCAAATATGCATTCTTCAATGGAAACCTAGAAGAGGAAGTATATACTAAACACCCATAAGGTTTTAACCTATTAGAGAATGATGATTATGTTTGTAAATTGAGAAAAACACTATATGGTTTAAAGAAAGCACCAAGGGCTTGGTATTCAAGATTGGATCAATATCTACAACAACAAGGATTAAAGAAAGGTTGTGTTGATAGAAATTTGTATCTCAAATATGAAGGTAACTAAATGATCATTGTTGTATTATATGTAGATGATATTATATTTGGTGGTAGAAGTGATGTAATGTGAAAAATATTTGCTAGAAACATGTAATATGAGTATGAAATGTCCATGTTAGGAGAACTCAAAATTTTGCTTGGTTTGCAAATTACACAAACCAAGTATGCAAAAGAAATTCTTAAAAGGTTGGCATGGAATATTGTAGACCCCATGATTACTGGCTGCAAATTGAGAAAATCAAATGAGTCACATGATGCAAATCAGAGTCTATATAGATCAATTATTGAAATTTTTGTATATTTAACTGCATCGAGGCCTGATATAATGCAAGAGGTTTTTCATGGTAGCTAGGTTTCAGGCTGAACCAAACGAATGGCATGTCAATGCAATAAAGAGAATCTTTAGATACATCAAAATTAATGTTAACTATGGTTTATGGTATCCCAAAAGCAAAGATTTCACTTTAACAACATACAAAGATGCAGATTGGGCAGGAAGTGTGGATGAAAGAAAGAGTACTAGTGGAGGAGCCTTATTCTTGGGAAACAATAGTTTCTTGGATGAGTAAAAAGTCTATTCTATCACCCTTTCTACTGTAGAAGTTGAATATGTTGCAGCAACTGCGTATTGCAATCAAGTCCTATGCATGAAGCAAAAATTAAAGGACATCAAGGTAGAGTACAATGATCCTATCTCGATTTTGTGTGGCAATTCAAGTGCCATTAATATCTCAAAGAACTTGATTATGCACTCTAGAACCAAGCATATATCAATAAAGTATCACTTCATCAGAGAAAAGGTTATAGATAAGGAAGTCATCATGGAGTATCTTCCTACCTAGGAACAAGTGGAAAATATATTCACAAAACCTCTTCTTGCAGAACAATTTGAATAATTGAGGCAGAAGTTGGGATTAGTTTCTCCCAACATATATCACTAAACATTAGTGATAGGGCATATATTTAGGGGGAGCTTCATTGATCATTTATTTAACCTTGGTTAAGAATAGTGTGATCAAGTCATGTAAAATCTTGTTTTACATTTTCTAACAACTTGATGGTTGCAAAGTTTGTCAAAATTGGAGAATTTCCTTAGAGGGAGTGTACCCCTTACCATTGATGTCAAAGGGGAGAAACTCGATGCAAAATAGAAGATTGCTAAGAAGAGAAGAGATGCATGTCATAGGGAGATCTGTTGTGTTATAGTGTGAATAATCTAATTGGTGCATAGTTTTAGTGGTACCTGGATGAGCAGTTAGAGTTTTTCCATCAATGCCAAAGGGGGAGATTGTTGGCATATAGTTGTCATTGATGTCAAAAGGTAAAATCTTGCAAAGAAGATCATTCGAATAATGAATGAGGATGAGTGTGAGTGTAGTAGATCTGACGGAAGATTCGAACTGGGTTTTCTAAGAGCTTCTCAAAAATGTGATGTAAAATTCTAGAGGATGTATAACACTCAAAAATGAATTATTATTCCTCTCGGTCAAAATTAGGGTTTACTAAGTAAACCCTAGGGTTGCATTCATGGGCACAAAAAAGTCTTATAATTTTTCATTGACTGGTTAAAGCAGTTGCAGGTCGCTTAAGTTAAAAATTAAGCATTTGAAGTCATAAGGGTGAGCTGCCCCTCTACCTTGCGCTTACTAGCTGAACAAATTTGGTACACCTTAATATTTCCTAAGTCCCATGCAAAAATTTTCCTTCATGAGACCAAAAATGGAGATCCTATCTTGGTGATCAGATGGTGCCTACATACCCCACTAAGTTTTTAGAAATACCCACGGGGTTGTATTGTTGATATGTGGTTGCCATTGATGTCAACACTATTAGCATTGGTGATGCTTAAGGCTATATATATCGAGGAGATTGAGAAAAGAATTTTAAAAAAATATTGCAGAAAACCAATGAAGTTGAGAAGGTCAGAGTGGTGGTAAGTGATGTAAGTTGATAATTAGGTGGCATGCACTAAAGGGTTTGTTGCTCAACCTATCTAGTATGTTGTCTAAAAGTTTCAGTGGTATGCATCAAGATTTGAGAAAGTTAAAAAGTTCTATGTTCCTACAGTCATTCTGTTAATATAGCAGGTGGTCTTGGATGAAGATGATGAAATTATGGAAATTTTAGTTCTTGTGCATGTTCCTATGACATTAATTGATGTGTCTAGATCATGATCTATCAGTTTTGTACATCTGCATTGATCAAAGTGTTCTTGATTGTAGATTTTTCCGATGTGTGCTCAATTTTTCATGTTCTTGGCCTACATGTTGGTGGTAGCATGTTGCGGATCCATAAGGATTAACTTTTACCATTTTCATGTTCAAAGGTGTTTATTTGAGTCCTCACTATGTTATGACCAACTTGTGTTGGTGCAAACTAAGATTTATTTATGTATTGAAGCCGACAGTTGTAATTTATTATTTATTTGTGGTAGAAAGAGTAGTTGATGTAAATCCGTGTGGTAGATATATAACAGTGGTTGTTTTCCACATTTTGAGACAATGCTCGATGTGTGTATGTGAAATACATGTGTGAATAAAGGTCAAATCATTCAGGAGCAGAGCAAAGTGTGAAGAAGGCTGAGCGAAGTGTATTTGTGCCTAATCGAAACTGTAATTAGGCTTATGAAGAAGCTAATTTCTCAGTTCATGTTCATCAGATGGATTTAATCTGATTATTGTATGTAAGGTAGTGAGCCCTCCTTTGAGAAGTAAGCTCTAGGAAGTGTTCATGAATGCAAGTGCATTCCTTATTCATTTTTTATTATACTTCTAAGAGGGTATAATCTTGTGGACTAACATCCACCGTAGTTTTTCCCCTAACAAGTTTTCCATGTATAAAATCTTGGTGTTCATGTGTCTCTGATATGTTATTGATTTATACTTGCACTGTTAATTATCAAATGTGAGATTAAAGGTTGATTAAAGTTGAATAAGTTTTATTTTGGTAACAACTAATTCACCCCCCCCTCTCAGTTGTTTATCCTTGTTTTTCCAACAATTTGTATCAGCACTAGTTCCTCTAAAGAAGCCTAATAGCTTGAGGTGATCCGAGATGGAATCATACAAGAAAGAAAGTCCTAGATTCGATGGTGCAAACTATTCTTTATGGAAAGTCAGAATGGAGTGTCATTTGAAGTGCATTGGAAAACCTTTCTAGAAGATCACACAAAGTGCATATACTACTCCTTAGAATGGTTCATCCTATGAAGATGAGATCAAGCAAGAAAAAGCTAATACCAGGGCTATTGAAGCATTGCTAAGTGCTTTGACAGATTCAAAGATGACAAATGTGATAGGATTGAAGACTGCACATGAGATCTAGAAAAAGTTGGAGACATTGTATGAAGCAGATGCACTAGTGAAAAGTGAAAAGCTACAAAGTTTAAAAGGCAAGTGGGAAGACGTGAAGATGAGTGAAGATGAGAATATCCTCTTTTTTTCTCAAAAGAGAAATGAACTAGTGATGAGCATTAGATGTGTCAGTGGAACCTTGGATGAAGAATAAATTATGGCTAAGATACTTAGATCGGTGTCTCCCTCCTACTCAACAAGAGCTCATGCTATTGATGAACTCAGGACAATGACAAATGTTACAAGAGACATGCTAATTGGAAAACGTGTTGCCTTTGATTTAAGTGAATTTGGTGAATCTACTCCTAAGATCGAGTCTACATTCAAAGCTACTGTATCTGGGAAAAGCCAACAAAGATACAATTTGGGAGAGAGTTCCAAAAGGACATTCAAATATGAAGATGAAGAAAAAGAATTAGAAGAACTAGAAGCATTGATTGTGAAAAGAGAAGCCAAAGGTCATGGTAAATACAAAGGAAAGTTACCTATCAATTTTTTTTCTTGCAGTAAGATAGGTCATTTTGCATCAAGATGTCTTGAAAGAGTTTCTAAGTACAAACCTAAGAAGACTAGATTTAAAAATAAATGCTATTATGTTGAAGAAGGTGTTACTGATGATCGATCTAATAAAGAAAATGGAAATGGAGATGAATGCGTATTCATTGCTATCAAAGAAAATGGTCAGGTGTCCATTGAATCTGTTAGTAATGTGAATGTTGAGAAAGCTCTTGCAAACAAAATTGAAGAAAAGGATGAGTGGGTAATTGATAGCGGATGCTCACATCATATGACTGGTGAGAAAATAAAAATTGTAAGATTGGAAAACTATGATGATGGTGTTGTAAGATTTGGAGACAACACTTTTGGTGTGATTTGTGGTAGAGGCACTATTTTTTTTGGTGGTAAGCACAATACTGATGATGTTCTTTATGTAGAAGGCTTAAAGAATAATTTTTTGAGTGTTGGAAAAATGGTAGACAAGGGTTACAATCTTTAGTTCAAGGATGGTAAGTGCAGAATAAGGGGAAGTTATAGAAAGAGGATTGCTTCAAGTACAAAGAAAAAAGGTAATATTTTTCACTTGAGTGTTTCTAGTGAAATTTGTTTAATTGTTCAAATTAATGCAAGATGGTTATGGAATAGGAGGTTGTGTCATGTGAACTTTGATAACATTGTCAAGATAAGCTCTACTCAAGTAGTCAAAGATCTTCATAAGTTAATGAAGACCACTAACACTATGTGTAAGGAATGCTAGATGGGAAAACAAACCAAAAATTCTTTCCAGAGAAAATAGTATAGCTCTAATGGAATACTAGACTTGATACATACTGATCTATGTGGTCCATCTAGGATCAGAAGTCTTCAAGGTGAAAGGTACTTTATGTTTCTTATTGATGATTACTCTAGAATGATATGGGTTTCTTTCTTAAGAGAAAATGCTAAAACTCCCAAGTATGTAAGGTGAAATCATTCTGACAGTTAGATCATAGGAGATAAGATCAAAGTTGTGCAAACTAGAAGAATTTTAGAAGAGTATTGTCTAATTTCCAAAACTAAGCCTAGAAATATCAATGAAGCATGCAAAGATGAATATTGGATGGAAGCCATGAAAGAAGAACTAATGTAGATAGAGAAAAATGATACATGGGATATTGTTCCTAGACCACAGAACAAAACTGTGATTGGAACCAAATGGGTGTTTCAGAATAAGCTGAATGAACAAGGTGAAGAGGTCAGAAATAAAGCAAGACTGGTTTGCAAAGGGTACTCACAGATGGAAGGTATTTATTTTGAAGAAACTTTTTCTCATGTTGCTAGAATTGAAGTTGTAAGATTATTTATTGCTTATGCTACTTTCAAGAATTACAAAGTCTATTAGATGGATGTAAAGTCAACATTTCTAAATGGTGAGCTAGAAGAGGAAGTCTATGTTGAACAATTGGATGGATTTCAACTTAATGACAAATAAAAAATGGTATGTTGATTGAATAAAGCTCTATATGGACTTAAGCAAGCCCCCAAATCTTGGTATGCTAGATTCGATAAATACTTGTTGAAAATTGGATTTAATAAAGGTACCACTGACAAAAATTTGTATATCAAGCTGGATCAGAATAAAGAATTGATCATTGAATTTGTTGGTGTTTTTCTTTTCCCAGCTATACTTTGAAAGCCTCTAAGAGACAACTAATCTCTATGTTCAATAATTACGAAGTTAGTAGCCAACTGAAAGGTAAAGTTGTTTAGGTCCTTACCTCTACTCTTTAGGCATTGTGAGACCCAAGAGGGTGTTCATATTTGTGTTCATGTGATATTTCCTACCTCAAGAACACTTCATATAGATAGATTCCTACACAATGAAAAATATAAAATTCACTAAAGGCTTGGAAGATGATTGAGAAAACGATCATCCAATTCTAGGAATGCGGGTATTGTGTGAGATTTGCTTCTCAGAATAGAGTTAATTTTGATTTTTAAAATGTTCTGACCTTGAACCCACATGCTAGGGGTGACCAATTTTAGTTGCTTAAAAAGAACCCTAAATGAATTAACCAATGCCTCATTTAATTGGTTAGGAGTCACATAAGATTTAACCCTAATACCGGTGAACTATTCTCACAATGCCTTACACCATAAGAATTCACAATATTCAAAACAACACTCCTTATCAAATCCTTAGCATATTATCACAAACCTACAATCCCATTTCAAGCATTTGATTAACTCATTAAGTTAAAGAAAGAAAGTGAATCATACATTCAAATACACTAATGAAGATAAATGAAAGAACCCTTGATAATTTCATTTATGATTTGTCATAACACACACAGGAGAGAAATTGTCTTGAATTTTTTTTATTTCTTTCGATATCAGTAATTACATAAAACATATTATGAATATCCCATGTACATACCCTACCCAAAATGATCTAATACATAATTCCTCTTGAATTCAGCATTATATGCATTCATTGTACACCAATTAGACCTTAGGATTCAAAAATATGACCCTCAACAATGAGCCTTGAAATCTCCTTTATAGATCAGGAGAGAAACAAGCTTCGGGCTCACTGTCGATATATTTCAACCAAATTTCATTTCGAAAGATGAAATTTCATTTACATTTCACCATTCCCTACCATTTGATGCAATCATTAAAATCAAAAATAGGGGAATCAAAATGATTACAACCCTGTAATCAGTTGGTACCATCGAACAACAAGAAAAACCAACAAGGCCTTGTCACCATCATCCATGTCACACACAAAAAATTATTACATCAGCACAAAAAAGGAGAAACCTACAACCACATCAGCACATAGACCCCAAACTAGCAACACGACTACAATACAAATGATCGCTTCATGTTTTAGCCTCACGGAGAGGCAAAAACACAACTTTACCTTTGTCAACCTCACCCCCAACACTAGGAATAGGACCAACACGTAGCACCATTGAGTCAATTTTGGTCACCTCAAGGACCTCCTCATCCACACCAACCAATTTAGTCATGGCCATGAGGTAGTTGTGATAGTCTAAGTCAATATTAGAGCTATCACCATCAAAGCCACCAGTAATTTCAATGGGTGACTCATACTTCCTAAACTTCACATCAGCCATTGATTCACTTCTCCACAACCCATGACCTTTTCCCATGTAACTTGACTCTTGATTCAAGGATTTCTCCTAACAAGACTCGGGAGAGGCCTTGCACCTTCTTCAATAGTTCCACGAGCACCAAGAATGGCATTCTGTTCACCAAGCTTCACTTCTTGTCGAGAATTCTTTGCACACATCCTTACACTCCTAGGTAATGGTGAACTAGGAGCAATTGAATCGCTCATTTTGCACTTGTAACCAAAACCTCGCAGGAATAGAAACTACTTAATGCAGTAGCACAGACAAATTCAGACTCAAAATTGCAATGATGTGAGTGAAAAATCAACAAGAATTTATAGAGAAAACTGGTGCAACAACCATTAATTTTCCAATTGTAGTGCAAGTGAGTGGCTAGTGGCTGATGTTAATTTCACCACTGTTAAATTTCATGTATATGGAAAATGGCGTGCAAGCCATCATGATTTCTAGGAAAGAACCACTCACACACATGGAAATTAGGATGATATCCATTGAAAAATTTGCATCATTAATGTTTGTCATTTGTAGAACGTAAAAACCCTTCATGTGATAAATTCATTAATTTGAATTAGGGTCGTTGATATGCAAGTGAGTTGGAAGAATGAATGACTTAGATTGGGTCAAACATCATTGAAAATCCCATGCCACCACATAGTAGGCCCATCAGCCAATAACACAGCTCCAAGTCAACAAACATGCCCATCACTTGTGGGCTTGAACTAAGCATCCTATACCACCAGACAAAAACACATGTCACCAACCCGCACACCTCACAAAAATTTTGTTATGATTATTTTAATCATGTGTGGTTGGTGAGGAATGCCGACAATTAATCCCCATCAACCCTCATTATCATACGACAACTATTGATTTGATAGCCTTTATGCACACCACTGGCAAAACCAGACTAGGCCCCATCACTGTACATGCCAAGTGGCAACATCTCACATACCTCACAACACTTTGGTGACGTCATTAGGGAAACCTATGAGTTCCACAAGGAACGGTCAAGATTAAGACCATCGATCCAACGGTCCACAAACCTACACATGCAACAACATTATTTATAACAAAGGGATCGACAAGGAATATGGGTGGGTGACCCTTAAGGTATAAATTTCAGACCTAAGTCTAACATTTGGAAATGTCCCAACCCGAAATTAGTCAAAAATATATTTAGTCTTAACACCGAAAAAGATCGATGATCCAGGTAAAAGGGGTCGGTAAATGCATGGCAAGAAAGGCTTAGATGATGAGTTAAGCGACCAACAACCCAGAGCAACAAGCCAACGTAAAAATACAACACAAGGGTTTATTTGGTGAGAGTAGCTCAACAAAAGGGTGAGTAAATCCTAAACCTCAACATTTCACCCCCAAAAACACAAGGGTAATAGCTAGACTAGACATAGGACTGGTTAAAACTTGTGGCGAGTTTCAAAAGTTCTATCAAAAGTCTTTGTTGATGACATTATTTTTGAAGGTGATGACGATTTGTGCATGAAGTTTGCTGATGAAATGAAAATTTAGTTTGAAATTTCAATGATAGGAGAGATGAAATTATTTTTAGGACTACAAATTACTCAGTTAGATAATGAAAATTTTGTATCTCAGTCAAAACATGTAAAAGAGTTACTAAAAATTTTTGGCATGTAAGACTCAAAGCCAGTTGGTACACCTATGGTAACTAGATGCAAACTTACACATAATGATTATTCTCCTAAAGCAAATCAAACAAGATATAGGTCAATGATTGGTGGATTACTCTATTTGACTCAGACCGGGCCAAATATAATGAATTTTGTATGCATGGTTGCCAGATATCAAGCTGATCCTAAAGAATCTCTTGTAAATACTATGAAAAGAATATTCAGATACCTGAAAGGGATAGTTGATCTTGGTATTTGGTATCCTAGGGATGATGATCTTATCTCGAGTGCTTTCCCTGATGCTGATTGGGCAAGAGATGTGGATGATAGGAAGAGTACTAGTGGTGGTGCATTCTTCTTAGGAAAGAAGTTGGTATCTTGGCTAAGCAAAATGTAGAATTCTATCTCATTATCTACTACTAAGGTAGAATATATTGTTGTTGCAAATAGTTGTACTCAAGTACTATGGATGATGCAAATGCTAAGAGATGTCAGAATTAAGTATGAAG
Source organism: Sequoiadendron giganteum (assembly GCA_007115665.2). Lineage (NCBI taxonomy): Eukaryota > Viridiplantae > Streptophyta > Pinopsida > Cupressales > Cupressaceae > Sequoiadendron > Sequoiadendron giganteum. The sequence continues at coordinate 140,809,263 of CM021106.1, forward strand.
AACCCATTGCCATATTTTTGATAATTCAAGTGCCATAAACATTTCTAAGAATCCAGTGTTGCATTCAAAGAGAAAGAATATATCCATCAAATATCACTTCTTGAGAGACAAAGTAAGTGACAAAGAAGTTAGACTGGAGTATATACCTACCAAAGAGCAAATTGCAAACATCTTTACTAATCCATGGCCTAAGGATACTTTTGAGTATCTCAGAGGCAAGCTAGGGGTGATTTCCCCTCCTAATCATAACTAAGTGATGCAGGTCCTTACATCAATCCATGAATTCATAGCCATATCCTATTCCAGATTGATGTTGTGGTGGTTGCTACTCAGGGGGAGTAGTCAGATGTGCTAAATATGAGGATCAAAGCATGTGTACCTTTTCCATTGATGTAAAAGGGGGAGAGAAGCAATGTGAAAAATATGAGAGAAGAATAAAATGGAAGGAGATAACAGGAAAAGAGTGCACAAACTAAGGGGGAGATTGTTGGAAGAGCTAGTTGGGTTGATGGTATTTTCACATCATGTGTTACCATCAATGCCAAAGGGGGAGATTGTTGGATGTTGTGGTTGTATTACTGATATGTGGTTGTCATTGATGTCAACACTATTAGCATTGGTGATGCTTAAGGTTGTATATATCGAGGAGATTGAGAAAATTGTTTAAAAAAAAAAATTCTAGAAAGCCAATGAAGTTGAGAAGGTCAGAGTGGTGGTAAGTGATGTAAGTTGATAATCAGGTGGTGCAAAATAAAGGGTTTTTTGCTCAATCTATCTAGTATGTTTTCTGAATTTTTTAGTGGTACACATCAAGATTTGAGAAAGTTAGGAAGTTCTATGTTCCTATAGTCATTCTATTACTATAACAGGTGTTCTTGGATGAAGAGGATGAAATTCTGGAAATTTCAATTGTTGTGCATGTTCTTGTGACATTATTGATGAGTCTAGATCGTGATATATTAGTTATGTACGTCTGCATTGATTGGAGTGTTCGTGATCAGATATTTTTGATGTGTGCTCAAATTTTCATGTTCTTGGCCAACATGTTGGTGGTAGCATGTTGGGGATCCATGAGGATTAATGTTTTATTGTTTGGCATGTTTGAAGATGTTTATTTGAGTCTGAGTCACTATGTTGTTACTGACTTGTGTTGGTGTGCATTAAGATTTATTTATGTATTGAGGCTGACAGTTGTAATTTATTATTTATTTGTGATTGACAGAGTAGTTGATGTAAATCCATGTGGGAGATATAAGAGTAGTTGTTTTCCTCATTTTGAGGCAATGCTCGGTGTGTGTATGTGAAATACATGTGCAAATAAATTTCAAATCATTTAGGAGCACAACAGAGTGTGAAGAAGGTTGAGCAAAGTGTATTTGTGCGTAACTAGAACTATAATCAGGCTTGTGAAGAAGCTAATTTATTAGTTCATGTTCATCAGATGGATTTAATCTGATTATTGTATGTAAGGTAGTGAGCCTTCCTCTGAGCAATAAGCTCTAAGCAGTGTGCCTTAATGTATGGGCATTCCTTATTCATTTTTCATTATACTTCTAATAGGGTATAACCTTGTGGACTAACATCCACCATGGTTTTTCCCTGAATAAGGTTTCCACTTATAAAATCTTGGTGTTCATGTGTCTCTGAAATGTTATTGATTTATGCTTGCACTACTAATTATTAGATATGATATTAAAGGTTGATTAAAGTTGAATAAGTTTGATTTTGGTAACAACTGATTCACCATCCCTCTTAGTTGTTTATCATTGTTTTGCTAACAGGGGCTAGTGGGGAGTGGTGGAGATTAATCCACGATGGTTGGATATTGACCGTCGATGCAAAGTGGGACCTATGAAGGTAGCTGGCATAGTTAGTGGAATTTGATGTCACCATGGATAGATGGTGAAATCCCACACACCCTGCCAAGCTTTTGGTAAGTCCCATGGGGACTGCGGGGAACAATGTAGATTATCCCTTATTGATCGGATGATGCTTTCTAAAGAGTCTGGTGGGACAAGATGGTGGAATATGATGTATGAATGTTGATGAATGATAGCGATTGAATGTAGAATATTTGATGGTTCTTGTAGGGAATTTTGTGGGACCTGATACACTGATAGATTGTGATGGAGATGAAATGTGGTGAGGTATGATTAATCGATATGCTAATTCACACCATTGTTGTGAATTAGTTGGTGATGATGAGGATGAAACATGACAATATCTCGTAGACACCATAAGGCTTGTTGTCAGAGCTTGTAGGATGTAGACTTTTGACATGTGTCTTAGTGGATCTTGTGTATGGTAAGCCATGTGTTAGGAGAACTATGATGCAGATCATTTGGCGATTGATCTAACGGTGATCTTGAGTCGGTAGAGATTGACAACACATATTTAAAGGTATTTGATCTGATGGCTATGTTTTAAAGGTATGATGATGAACACGAGCCAATGGATCATGGTGTGAAGAAAGAGATCGATGGCTTAGATTCAAAGATGAAGATCTCAAATGGCTAAGTCCATGTAAATAGGGTTTTGATTGGAAACCGACATAGAGAAATGAATTAATTGGTCCAACTACAACCAACATCCAATATAAATGAGATTTTATGCATAAAAATGGTGGCACAGATTGCAAAGGTGATTGCAGAGACAAGAATGAAGATCAGATCAATAATCAGAAGAATGCATTGAATGCATAATCATATTTTAGGGTTTGACAAAGAGAATAAATGGAAATTCTTTGTATCTGAATTAAATTTTGTGTGACTCAATGCATACCTATGGCGATATTTGATAAACCTTATCAGATGTCTTTATGATGAGCTTGATGATAATGTGTAGCTCAATGAATAGGTATCTTGCTTGAAAATTTTCTGAGGGAAACCCTAATAGGATGTGAGGGTTGATCTAGACAAAGTAGTGGATCCTGAGGTAGTAATTGTAGATTGGTGAAAAAGGTAGACAATAATGTATTGTCTATGTGTTGAATCTTGATGTGTGGAGAAGTGTGAAGAGCTTGCAAGTGCACAAAGTACTTAATATAGTGATGTACAACTAAGAATGTAGTATAAAAGATAGTGCCGAGCCGAAGAGAGTGTAGGGTAGGGGAGTGTTGTTGAGAGTGTAGCTTCAACAACCATAGTGTAAGTTGTAGGGTGTGCAATAATTCATTGAATTTAATGGTGCATTTTTTAGGTTGACTAGAACTTAATTGTATGAACATATGAACTTATAATTTTTTTGAGGTTGTAGCTCACACTAGGTGATTTTAGTCTCCTTCGAGTTGTAGCTCCTAAAACAGGGTGTAGTAGCATCCTTGAAGTTGTAGCTTCTAAATTAGGGAGTTGAATCTTCCTTGGGTTGCATCCCTAAACTTTGTAACATAGATTTATTTTATGACACTAGATTTGAGTAGTAGACTCAAGAAGCTTTTATCATCGTGGTTTTTCCCATCTAGGGTTTTCCACATATATCTCGTGTTATGATTTGTTGTTTCATGTGCATGTGATTGCTATATTGGTTTATGTATTAATCTACACATCTAGATTGTAACATTGAATCTATAAATAGGTTTTCAAGTCTTAAAGTTATTATATCTACTAACTCACCCCACCTCTCAGTAGATCATTGTGTGCTAACATATGATTCCTTGTAAATCATTTTTAAGACTTTTTCAATAGATCCTGGCTTAGTAGTTCCAGATTCCAATTTCATGATGAAACCCTAAATTGGGACTAAATCACCCTATTGGTGTATGAGTCCCAATGTGCTTCAACGGTCCTAATTTTAGTAGTGCATAATTTTATTTCAAGTCTCTTCAGTTTCCCAAATTCACCTTTGTCCCTTCTCAGTTTATTCTTCTAATTTTTATTTCATATCTTGAGTTGCATAGTTAGGTTTTGTACATCATTTTCATTTCTTATTTTTCCAAGCCTTTTCTTGGTGGTGAACTGACTTTTAGTATTTAATTTCACCCTAGGACACCTTATTGTTGATATCTTGCCTGCATTCCATCCCTAGATTGAGATCTATAAGGTTTCCTTGAATGAACTAGAGTGAAATAGGTCCCTTAGTTTCATTTCTCAAAAGATAGAACACACCCCTATTTTAGAGGTTTAAATATTATATATTAATATAATAATATATAATTAAAGTAATAATATTATTATATATTATTATATTATATAATAATAATATATTATATATATTAATATCATAATATATATATATATATATATTTGTAATATCGTAAAATTGTACCCCTTGCCATTTCACTTACATTTTTGCATCCACTTTAGTGTTCATTCTCCTAGTGCTTGTGTAGGCTCATTTTATCCCTTGCATCAGCTTCTTCCCCTCTCAAGATGTTTAGGACCCCTTGAACCATAAATAAAATAGGGACGTTTGATTTCCTCTTATTCTATCTAAGTCATTCAATTATATCCCAAGAACCCTAATTGGATTGACTATCAACCTCACAAGGTGAGTCAATTCTCAATTAGGAGGACCTAAGAATAGTGTTCTTTTAGATTTAAAGGGGTTCACTACCAAGCAAAGGCTTGGAAAATAAAATGTTGGAAAACACAATGTGATATGCAAAATGACCAAATTAAGCTAAATGAGAGATGCAAATAATGAAAATATGCAACACCAAGTTAGGTTATGTGTACCTCAGATGTTTGGAGATGATGTGAGGATTTTGGAAATGCAAAGAAGCTATCAAAATATTCCTTGGAGGACTAAGACACCCAAGATGGTGTATTAGTCCTGCTACTATTTTTCAAGGAAAATACAAAATCTTTGAATGTTAGAACAGAATCCTGAAGAGTCTATGAAAAATACCTTGTGGAGGAATAAGACACCCAAGGTGGTGTATTAGTCCCATTTAGAATTTTTGAACACTCTGAATGTGGTCCTAAGCTCCAAGGTCTGCACTTGCTTCTCTCTAGATCTAAGGTCCTGAAACTTCCAGATTTTGCTTGTAGGTGAGTTTCTGTTAAGATGACAACTTTGACAATGCAACTTTGAAAATTTTCAATCTTGCACTCCAAATTATCTTCAAGTCTTCAACCTACATCTACAAACACAAATATGCAAGATGGGAAAAACTTTTTGATTGTTAGTGAATGGGGGTTTGCCTTGGTCAAACCCCTTGTTGGTAATTAAACGTTGAAATGAAATATGAAATGAAGGGAAATTTTGAATGAACAACATGCAATGCTACAATTCACCAAACCCTTGTAAATTCTGCAAACTTTTGTGAAATGGTTGCAATGGATATGGATCTTGAATTTCTTGTTTGCTTGAATTAAAACCCTACATCACAAATGTTAGCACAACAACACAAATGATGCAAGAATAGCCTTTGACATGATGCTTGAATATTGACGATGACTCCAAATGCTTGATGATTTTCTCTTGAATTATCTTGTGGACTCAAATATGCTATTAGGAATTCTCTCACAACTTGCTTAGATGAAAATGAGTGAGGGAACCTTGTATTTATACTTATCTATGCTTAATATTCTAAAATTATATCACACCAAGCTGACATATGAATCCATTAAATGAAGGAGGCTAAATCCTGACCAAATTTAAAATTGGACCCTGAAAAATAAGCCTAGGAGGACTAAGATTCCCTAGGTGGCATTTTAGTCTCAAGGCTCAAATCTTGGGTCACAGACTCCAAGAAAGGGACCTTATTGAGAGGTTTCAAAATCAGGTTCACAAGACCCATGTAGGACAAAGACACCCTAGTTGGTGTTTTAGTCCCAATCTACAAATCAGGGACACAAAGACAAAAACATTAAATGATCATTATTCTTGTGAGGTTTTTTAGGATTTACCATAAAAATATATAGTTTATTAGGATTTTGGATGAAAAATAAGACCTAATTAAGCCATAAATAAGCCTAAATAAAGCAAGGTGGGCCCAAACAAGTGTGAATATGTGAGGGTATACATTTTACTACACTACATTTAGCCCCCACTTTAGTGAGAGGATGAGCTTGCTTCAAACTCACACTAAAGTATCCAACCATGCAATCAAGAGTGGTTCAAAATTTACAAATGTTAGTAAGATAGGATGGCAATGATCAAGAGGGATGATTGAGCCACCAGGATCAAGATCCTATGGCAGACCAACATAGGCACAAAGGAACACGCTTGTGGATGATATCTGAAGCCAAAATCAGATCAAAAACATACACCATCAAATGAAAGAAAAAGGAAAAAGGAAAATGAAAAAGACTACAATAGAACAAGCTTCGACTGGTCATCCAACACGGTGGATTGGGTCTAAGCTTGAAGAGGTTTACAAGTGGAACGTGTTGTCCACTATGCAAATAAAATGCATGCTTAGAAGGTCTAGTGGTAGCGAGTTGTCCACTAGGTGAGCCCCAGGGGACCATATCAAATCCATACCTCCATGACTTGAATAAGGTACAAAAATGTATGCTCACAAGGGATAGTAAAGATATTTTTTCACTAGATGAGCCCTAGGAAGTCCATATCAAAGCTATACCTCCATGAATTTAATAAGTAAAAAATGAAAATGCAACAAGAAAGAGGGATGTTCAAAGGGATTTTTCTTACTTCATGCGAGATCTTACTCGTAGCAGAAATTTTTCCTAATGTCTTGAAAAGAGGACCAATCAAAGGATAAAAGATTCATCACTTAGGGGATGCAGTGCTTCACATCACCACTAATGTAAATATAATATGCTAAGATATGTCACACTATTGAAGAAAATTACTCCCAATGTCACCACAAAGAGGAAAAAAACATCACGCAAAATAAGAAAATCACATCAAGGAACATAAAAAAGGAAAAATGTAATCAAAATAATGCCAATTTATGCCCCCACTTTAAAGTAATTTCTAACACCATGTTGTGGGCAATTAATTTCAAGTACAAGAAGGCATGAGAGTATGTCAGATGCAATCCAACTTAAGGCATGTCATCCACATCCCGAGCTTGCTCTTATATGTTCATGAAAGGTGGTCAACTAGCCAAATGAGACAACGATTGGTGACATATGAGGATAAGGCTATATAATCCCTTGCCTCCACTTAGTGTAGGATAAGGGTGAGCCTAGAATGAATGACGATATGCTTCTCCTTACAAAAATGGAATGAAATACAATAGTGAGTATGCTATGATCCTACAACTATTACATGGCAAGGAGTAGCAACTAATGTTATTTATAATGATGAGTAAACAAAGTATCAACTTGATACATATTTAATTAGATATCTATGAGTTTCAGATGCATCAAAGTTAAAGTTGTCTTGGAAGAAACTTCTATGATTATGTTGACATTGAATGAAGGATGTTTTTATGAAGGACAATAACCAAGATGTACACCTTGTTCTATAGCATCACATCCTTTCCCAGGTTGCTTCATAAATCTTCCAAGTTCAAGGTTGGCCTTGATTATATACACTTTTTTATATATGTGAGTAGTGTCATTGTAACTTGGTTGGTGTGAAATTTTATCATTATCGAGTGTACTTTTAGGTGGTTCTAAGATGAGCACAAGCTTCTTTTGAACTTTTGGTTGTTGTGAGGGTGGATGAATGGTAAGCTGAGGGTTAGGTGTTTTGATAATTATAGGACTTGAAGGAGCTCTAATGTTCATAGCCTCAACACACTTGTCCTTTTTTTCATGATCTCTTAGCAAAGGGGAGTCTAATGTCACTTCATCTTCTTCATCTAATGAATCCATATTACTATTGTTTAAAATAATTTTTTCAAGGTTGTCATTTGCTTGTACCACGGTTCCTTCCCTAGTAGGACAGTCTTTAGGAGAACTACAAACTAGACGTTCATGAAATTCAATATTTGGTTCTTTTGGAATAACTTCATCACAAGTACGAGGGTTATCAATGGTTAGGTTTTTTTGTGTGTCAATGGTGGCATTTTGTTGTTCAATAATGTTTTCTTCATGATTCTCATCAATTGAATTTTGTAACACCATAATATCTTCTTCATCAATAGGAGAGATATTAGGAGAGGGGGGAATTTTATTGGTGTCCATGATGTCAGCTAAGGTCTCATTCTCTTGTGCCAAAATATCCACTCTAGTGGAGAGATTTTAGGGAAGTGACAAACAATAGGTTCATCAGATTTTGTGGTTAGATGTTGTAAAGTAGCTTTATCCCACATAGGAGAGGCATCAAGGAAAGGATAACTATGAGTTTCATGGTTACCAATGATTGGGTTTTTTTGTTCAAATAGGTCTTCCCAAATAGTAGGCTCATCAAGAAAGGGAGGAATGAGATTCTCGTGAGTCTTAATAAGGATATCTTCTAACACTAAACTATCTTCTTCATGTCTAGAGAAGATATTAGGAGAAGGAAAGGTTTGATTGTCATGATTATCTACATTTAAATTTTCATGTACTATAATGTATTCTTCAGTAGGTGAGGTAGGATTGTCATGGCTCTAAAATTTCAACATATCCTCCACACAAATGTGTTTGTCATGATCATTGATGATTGTATCCTTATTCACTAAAGCATTTTAACAAGTAGGGGAGGTGTTGGGAGATGAATGGAGACTAGGTGAATTAGTGGCCATGATCTCAGCTTTGTGTGTCATAATATCTTTCCAAATAGGAGCACAAACAAGACTTTCATGATTGTCCATTATTGTGTAACCTATCACCAAGATACCTTCGTCACTAATAGGAGAGGTATCAGGAGAAGAAAAATTATGATTGTCATGATTGTCAATGCTTGCATCCTCTTGTATCAAACCTTTAGTGGATGATCTAGGAGAGATGGAGTCATCAAGGGCTTCATCCAAGATTGCAAAGTCATCACTACTAAATGGCTTAAGGGTTAAGTTAACTTTTCTTGGTTTGGCTTCTTCATAATAAGCCTTGGTGGATGATCCTAGTGAGAGGAAGTCCCGAAGGGATTCATCTAACATGTCTAAGTCATCACTACTAAAGGGCTTGGATGTTATGATTTTTCTAAATTTAAGCATTTTTTGAATTATTTATTTTGATGGTTTTTGTTCTCATTTTCAAATGAATCTAATCTAAGGGAACTAGGAACTAATATTGAAAATCAAAATTGCAAAAATCTAATGCTATCCACCATTTCCTTGAATGTAAATTATGCTACTTTTGATGTAACAAAAGCTATGCAAACTTAAAATACAATGTCAAGACCTAGAATGAAATACAATTTTCAGATTTTAAACAAGGTAATGCAATGATCTTAAATTGAGCAATATATGAAATGAATCACTTTAAGTTAGATTTAATAAATGCATGAAACAAAAAGACAACTTACTAAAACAGATAACCAATGATGACAAATAAAAGCACATAAATTCACTATTTAACCCTAAAAACTATAACCTCAAACTACATAGGGACTAAGACACCATCAAGGGAGTCTTTGTCCTGCTGATGAAATTTGGAGGCTCCAAAACTAGAACAAACAACACACAACTCAAACAGGATTCTGGACAAAAAACCCACAGAGTGACTAAGATGCTAGTATGGGAGTTTTTGTCCCAAGGGAGGTTTTTTGCAGAAAAACAACTAATTATGAGTTAATTACACTGTTCCCAGAGACCTGCTATTTGGAAACAAAAAAATATGTAAATGAATGCAAGAAAAAGTGACTGTTAACAAGCAATTGGATGAAAACTTGAATGCAAGTTTTTCAATTTTGAATGCAATAACAATGTTCCTGAATGCAATTAGGATGATGTAAAATGCACTTTTTCAGTTTTTCAATGAGATAAGATGATGCAAGAAAGCAAAAATGCAACCTATATGCACTTTCACTAAGTATGAGAAACTCTAAATGCAATTTCACTACTTATGAGAAACCCTAGATGCAATTTCACTAATGCAAGATGCAATGCAAGAATGAATGAAACCTAGGTCTAGGATTTTAACGGATTCCAAATTAAAAAAATAATGCTTAAAGAATTTGGGTTCACCAAAATGAACTGTAAATAAAATAGGGAGAAGGGTTGATTTCCTCCTATTCTATCTAGGTCATTCAATTATGTCCTAAGAACCCTAATTGGATTGACTATCAACCTCAAAAGGTGAGTCAATTCTCAATTATGAGGACCTAGGTAGGGTTTTATTTTAGATTCTAAGGGGTTCACCAGCAAACAAAGGCTTGGAAAAGAAAATATTTAAAAATACAATGTGATATGCCGAATGACCTAAATTAAGCTAAATGAGAGATGCAAATAATAAAAATATGCAACACCAAGTTAGGGTATGTGTACCTAGGAAGTCTAGAGATAATGTGATGATTTTGGAAATTAAAAGAAGATGTCAAAACATGTCTTGGAGGACTAAGACGCCCAAGATGGTGTATTAGTCCCATTGCTCTTTTTTTTGTCAAATAAAAAATCTTAAGATGTCAGAACAAAATCTTGAAGAGTCTTTGGAAAATACCATATGGAGGACTAAGATGCCCAAGGTCGCGTATTATTCCCATTTTGAATTTATGAAGACTCTAAATGTGGTCCTGAGCTCCAAGGTCTGCACTTGCTTCTCTCCAGATCTGAGGTCCTGAAACTTCCAGATCTAGCCTGTAGGTGAGTTTATGTGAAGATGACAACTTTGGTATTTTAACTTTGTAACTTTTCAATCTTGCACTCCAAATGATCTTCAAGTCTTCAACCTAGATCTTCAAACACAAATATGCAAGATGGGAAAAAAATATTAATTGTTAGTGAATGGGGATTTTCCCTGGTCAAGCCCCTTATTGGTAATTAAACCTTGAAATGAAATAATGAAATGAAAGGAAATGGTGAATCAACAACATGCAATGCTACAACTCACCAAACCCTTGTAAAGTATGCAAACTTGTGTGAAATGGCTGCAATGGATATGGATCTTGAATTGCTTGTTTGCTTGAATCAAAACCCTACATCACAAATATTAGCACAACAACACACATGATGCTTGAATATTGAGGATGGCTCCAAATGCTTGATGATTTTCTCTTGAATGCTCTTGTGGACTCAAATATGCTATTAGGAATGCTCTCATAACTTGCTTAGATGAAAATGAGTGAGGGGCCCTTGTATTAATACTTATCTATAATATCCCAAAATTATATCACACCAAGCCAACATACGAATTCATTAAATGAAGGAGGCTAAATCCCACTCGAATTTGATATTGGACCCCAAAAAATAAGACTAGGAGGACTAAGACACCATAGGTGGTCTCTTAGTCCTAAGGCTCAAATCTCAGGGCACAGACTCCAAAAAGGGACCTAATTGGGGGGTTTCAAAATTAGTATCCCAAGACCCATGGAGGAAAAAAATGCCCTAGGTGGTGTTTTAGTCCCAGTCCACAAATCAGGGACACACAAACATAAACATTAAATGGTCATTTATCTTTTGAGGTTTGTCAGGATTTGCTAAAAAAATATGGTTTATTAGGCTTGTGGATGCAAAATAGGACCTAATTAAACCATAAAGAATCATAAATAAAGCAAGGAGGACCGAAACAAGTGTTAAAATGTGAGGGTATGCATTTTACTACACTACATTCCCTTTCTGTAGATACCTTTACATGTTAGCTTTATGTCGAATCTTGTGCTTTTCTCATTCTCACTATTTTATAGCATGATTTTTCTAAACACTAGTGTGTTACATAGATGTTTGTACACCGTGCTAGATTCTTGCGACATTTTGATATTTAAATGATCATTTCTCAACCTTTCACCACTTGTCACCTACCTTTGGTAGTGGTAATGGATCGAGATGCCTTGTAACAACTCAGGAACCTTCTTTTCCCTCCTATTCTCTCTTTAAAATTTGTATTTCCAATCCATTTGGTATTCTTGCATTGTATCTTGAAATCTCCTCTCCTTTCTTGGACATTCTCTCTCTCTTTTCTCACTCTCTAAAGATTGCAATGCTCTCTTTCTTCCTACAACACTCTCACGTTTTTACAATGATATATACTACTCTCTTGGATCTCGTAGTTGTCTCTTTCTCTCTTTGGCTTCCTCAAGCCTTTCAAACCTAATATCTCTCTTGTCTTGTGCATTTGAGCATCTTGGGATCTCTCACATCCCTTATTTATTCATGTGTTTATCTCATCTATTTGAGCCTCAATTACATGGCATTAATCCTATTTGTTGATAGGTCCACTAAAGATCCAAATGATAGATAAGTTCCCTTTGATAATGTATGTAAGATAAAATCCTCTATCACATAAATCACATATGCATCCCTATATACACCCTCAACCTTATATTGTCCTTCATAATCCCTGTACCCAATACCTTAAACCCTAAACCAAAAATACTATACCCTATACACTCAACCCAATAACCTCAACCCTAAACATCAAGTCTAGGCCCTAAATCCTATGTACACTACACCCTCAACCCTAAACCCTATACCTTATACCCTCAATTGTAAACCCTCCACCCTTGACCCTATATAAAATACCCTAAACCCTAAACCATATACCTTATATCCTCAACTATAAACCCAATAATATCAACCCTAAACCCTACACTCTCAACCTTATACATTATACCCTCCACCATATACCATATACCCTATAACCTCAACCCCAAACAATATCCCTCAACCCTTGACCCTAAATCCTATATGTTAAACCCTAAACTGTAAACTCCATACCATCAACCCTAAACCCTATATCCTCAACCCTATACCTTATACCCTCAATCATAAACCCTATACCCAAAATATTATATCCAATACCCTAAACCCTCAACCATCAACCCTATACCCTCAACCCTCAACCCTCAACCCTCAACTGTATACACTAAACCATATACCCTATACCCTCAACCATAAACCCTATAGTCCCAACCCTATACCTTATACCCCCACCATAAACCATATACTCTCGACCATGTACGCCATACCCAAAACCCTATACCTTATATCCCCCACCATAAACCATATACTCTTGACCATGTACCACAAACCCAAAACCCTATACCCTATACACTCATCTTTATACCCTCAAACCTAAACACAATCCCTCAACTATAGACCCTAAAGCCTATATTATAAAACCTTAACCCAAAAACATATACCATCAACCCTAAAGAATAATTAAGACCTAGAGAGGGGAGAGAAAGGGTGGAAACAAGAGGTAATGACCAAGAGAGTGGGAGAGAGAAGAAATTGGAAGAGAACATTGAGAGAGGGGTAAGGAGGACGGGAGGGAGAGGTAGATAGTGAGATACCTAGAGAGAGGGGAGAGAGATAACATAGGGGGGAGAGAAGAGTAGAGAGGGGTAAGGAGGGAGGGAGGGAGTGGTAGAAAGGGAGAGACCTAGAGAGGGAAGAGATAGAGAATAGATGGATGGAGAGAGTAAAGGATCAATAAAGAGTATGATATGAATAGAAGGTGAGGGGGAGGTGAATTTCCTTCACATTAATGTGAGTGCATTGTAATGTTCTTGCATTGTTGTTTTCTTTGGAAAATTTCAAGCCTGTGGCTTTGATTTTATTTGGGATTCCAACCCAAAGGTATGGAGTTACTTTTTAATGTCCAAATATATGGTTTTGCAAATATTAATAAAATTGACATAATCTTGAACATGCTCCCCATCAAGTTTGCACATGTTCCAATGTCAAGTCAAAAAATGCCACAATAATGTGAAGCTCTCTCTTAGCTTTCTAATGATGCAATTTTTCTCACGTTTTGAGTATGTCAAGGTTTTCATCTTTAATTTCTTTTATTAGTTTATGCATTTTTTTCAACAACCAATTTGTGGTAGTTTTTAGCTTATTTTTAAATTGTTCATCAAAATTTCAAATAAATTACACTTTTATAAACTAGACTCAATTCTACACATATTCGAAAGAAAAATTAATTTTTAACCAATTTTAGAATCTTTTATGAGGGAGCATGCTCAATTTTCTATTTTCAAGATATATTCACTTTAAAAATTAATAAAAAGTTCATATATTCATTAAAAAATTGGCTAAAAAGTTAGGCATAAACTACATGGCTATAGCTAATTTCTCACTAACATAATTTGTGAAATAGTAAGACAAAACATTTAGTGGGGACACACCAAATGCTATGTTATGTTTTAATAAAAATAAGACCACTTTATGTGGGCCCCTTTTTGGAACCCCTTAATATCTACAAATTAAAAAATAAGTAGTTTAGAAAGTAGATTCAAAGTAGTGTGATTCTTTTTTTATTGCCCCTTCAAATTTTTATTGTAACTATCTTCAATTTCTCATCCAATATCTATCTTTCCTGATTTCAAAAACAAAGTGGCTACTTAAGACCCCTTTTTGATTCCCCATTTTGATGAAATTACCCACGAAGTGAATTATATTATAAGAAATTTTTTCTTGAGGGTTAGTAAACGTAGTTTTATAGTTGTCCTCTAGAGTGACACTAATTTTATTAAAACATATAAAACAATTTAACATGGACATCATCTTATAACCTAAAACTATCTGCAACATACGATCTATAATTAGTGGAAAATAATTATCTTTCAAATATCTGTGATTTAGATTTCAAAAGTTTACACAAATACAAATTTCAGCATTCTTCTTTATAATATGCAATATATTAGCTACCCAAATTGAATGATAAATTTGGTAGAAGATCATAACTTTAAAAATCATAAATTTTAGCCAAAAAAAAAAACTATCAAATTTTGGGTTAAATTACTGTTCATGTTAAGAGAAATATGATGGCAAAAATACTATCCATAAAATATTTAAGACCATTGCAACACCAAGTGAAAACACATTTGTACCTTTTTTAAAATAGCTATAAGCTCATTTCTTTTTTATGACAAACAACACTTAGAAATATTAGCAATAGTTAAATGATCTTCTAAATTGAGGTCTACTTTATCAAAATCAAGAGAGTTATAAGAATATTTATTATCTTTTCTATTTGCATAGAAAACATATTTATCAAATAGATATTCTAAGGTAACACATCTTTTTTGGGATGGTATTGCATTTTACATGTAATATCCTAGATCTTTATACCTAGTATTTAGATTTAGACCCTTTATTAGGAGATTCATTTTCTTTGATAAGTAGATTGGAAAAAGATTCATTTTTTTTCGAAAAGGATACAATTTTCTTATCATCATTAAAAAAATTCTAATTTTGACATTATCTGGAACACCAAGTCTATAAATCATTTCAATTTTATAGGAATATTTCTCAAATTACAGATATGGAATCAAAGGGAAACAAAAAAGATAAAGACAATCTACTCTTAAATTTTGGGTTCTATGATTTTTTTTATTGTGAAAGAATCAAAATATTCAATAAGTAGAAGGTACTACATCAAAAATGATTCTTACAATGTTCTAGTTTATTATTTTTTACTTGGAATTAATTCCTCTCTTTTTTGCAATAAATTTGCATAACCCAATTCTTTCAAATTTGTTATTCCTCTTTCTTTGGTTTCTTGAAGACCCAAAAGGGGTGCCTCATACTTGGCTTTGTTATCATCAAGATGAAGCCTTCATAGAAGAAAGAGTCAAGAAATTTAGTAGCATAATCTTCTATTAAATTGTATGATCATGCATGTCAAGACTATGTGCTTATACGTATAAGAAAGCCCCAAACTAAAAATCACTAACAATTTATAAAAAAATGAGAGGAAAAAAAAGCCTAAAAGTGGCACCTAATTCTCCATGGAAATCTTAATTTCCAAATCAAGAAGAGAAAAACTAGAAATTTTATCTTTCAACTAGACCACTCTACTTGGTCTTATCTACATTTTTTGTAATATGCACATGTGAACTAAATATTTTCCTTGATATTATCCAATCCCCTACATGTATCCCCCTTTTTCACGCTCTTTGTAATTTGGAAACTCTTGCACACCTTACAATTCATCATACTTCAATTTAACAATTCCCATGAAAACTAAGTGATAATTATAAATTATCAATTTAAAACTATAAGTGATAATTAAATACAATTAAATAACTAAATACAAATATTTAAAAAATTAAGGTTGAGACACATTTTTTCCAACATTACATCAATTATTTTGGTTATTTATTTCCCATCTCCCATTCAAGATGGTTTGGGCTTTGACAATTCATGAATACAAAAGGTCTAAGACTTGAAATAACACCAATTAACATTGGAGAAATTTATCATTAGGGTCTGACATTTATTGTCATCTCATTCGTGTAACATTTGGCTATTTTGCATATCTCCTCAACCTTTAATTATTAGTGATATATACATGCAAGATAATGCATATGTCCATTTGGTGGAAGCAAGATAATTATCTATATACAATATCAATCTCAAATTTATAAACCATTTCCTTCAATAATACACTTCAACCCTGGATTGGTAATTGAGCGTCCTAAATTTTGCGCCTCACAAAATCCTACATGGCAATTTCAAATCACTCTCAATATTGTACACTAGTTTACTTTGTAAGTCTCCTACTTATAAATAAGGTTTTAGGGCCACATAATGAAATAGATGCCTCATCAACATGTTTTTTGTTGTGGTGTTCAAAAATGTCTCAAAAAAGTTAGAACAAAAGTTGTGCACTAAGTCATGTTTTATTTATATGTCAATGTAGCATCATATGATTTGCTGCTTTTTAGATCCAAGGAATACATTTCATTCAATTGTGAGTACTCATTTTCAACACTTGACAACTTTAAAAACAGAACTATTAATACGATATTATTAAAATTTTAAACATTAAATCCACAAATATTACTACAATGATTAAAACATGTTCAACTATGGAATCACTTCGGACTCAATATTTGTTTTTCTTTGCATTATTACAAATAATTTATAATTACTTTCAGTGCAAAACCATATGGAACTATGCATCGCATATTAAGTGTCATTGCCAGTTTGTCAATAATTGTGAAAGGTCCTTCATACCACCTAATCGAAGTTCAGCATGAATAGTGGAAGAAACTGTACCGTATTTATCACCAATACGGCATTGTTAAAATTTATTTTGACTTGAAGGCAAATGCCATACGTTTGTTTGAATAGATCCAATGGAACCTCAGCCATCCAAAATGCACAACTCTGTCAAAAAAATTGTCCAATGTTCATTTACATCGTTCGATGTCCGCAATCCTGCGTGTTTCAGAAGTTTGCGTAGCCCAATTTTTTAAATTCATTCCGGCCCATGACCCGTGATTAAAGGACGACTTATGTGCTGACTTGATGACTTTGGTAAGAATATTGAAGTACTGAATCCACAGGGACCACAAAGCCTGCTTCATTCAGCACAGATTTTTTTAACTAGTGGGAGACTTGTAGGAATAGGACCCACCAGCTAGCTGATCATTCTTTCCCGTTTTGAATTCGAAGGATGAATGAAACATGGAATTTTATTGGTGTCCACTACCTCAAGCATATTAAGATTAAGGGATCAAAAGACATATCCTATTTTTTTATTATGAATTTTGATTAAGAAATAATATCATGTGAAGTTTTGTTTCTTCAAATAATATATTGAGACTGTCCACTTTTTAAATTATCTTGATATTGAATATGAATATCTTCATGTGTTACACATTCTATGATGAAATGCCATTCACTTTCAATCGTCCTAGTGTTATAGGAAATCTAAGTTCTTTTCTCCCAATCTTTCTTGGGGATCATCCATCCACTAGTTTGTCACCTAAGATGATAGTCGGTCCTCAATTGTGCAATTAAAAGTTTAACTTTTCACTTAATTCAACCTTCAGATGGGTTTTTCCATTGTGTTCTCACATAGGGTTGAACTCTTTCACATAATGCATTTTTTTTTGGTCAATCTGTTTTGTTCATATGTCAGCCCTGAATTTTTCTAACACATTTATTTTTTATCTTATCATTAATGTTAGCACATTCTTGCAAATTTCAAATGAGTTTTTTCATCATGTTCTTGCAAAGGGTAGAACTCTTTGACATAATGCATTTTTTTCGATCAATCTATTTTGTCTACATAATAGTCCTAGATTACACAATTTATTTTATCTCCTCATTAATGTTAGGACATTATTGCAAATTAATGTCCCTTTTACTCATTAACCTCATGGTTTGTTTCATCCATGTCTTCTTCCTACTATCCAATTCCTTCTCAACAATCATTTTGGATCAAAGATGCTTATCCATGTTTTCAAATCTTTTTTAGATAACTTAGTAAATTAATTATGCTTGATGCCTCCACAGAAAACATTCTTGCTTCATCCAAAAGGATCTTTATGAGACAATTGTTTACATTAAAACTACAAGTGATTAGATGTAATTCACACTAGTTGAAATTAATTTATGATTTAAATCGTTAATAATTAAATAAAATTGTTTTCATATTATTTTAAAGTGAAGACACTTACTAACGACTCAAAGAGGATTCATCTGTTCAAAGGATCAAATGGAAGGCTAAGGCAATACCAACCATTTTATCCACATTAGTAGGGTATTTGGTAATTTATTTCCATGTAGAATAGAAAGAATCCAACAACAATCGACTATAATTTTTAGCTAAGGAAAAAAAAATTGCATGATGAGTATGATGTTTGATGTTTGGTTGACCTGGTTATTATTGTAGTGTAGAAAAAAGTAACCCTTTTCCACACTTAATTTGGGAATAATTGATATAAAGTTAACTTTATAATGCCTTGGTCTAGTGTTGTAATGTGTTATACACATTCACATTAATCTAGGGCCCTTTTTAAACAAAATGTACTTAAATTGTACCTTATTTGAGGTGTTGTAAAGTGTTGTATTACACTTTCACACTTATCTAGGGTTTCGTTAATTAAATGTGGTTAATTGAGCTTAATTAACCCCTTTAATTCAAATTTAAGCCTTACTAATGACACCTTCTACAGGATCTATCCCGATACCCAATAATGATATAGCATAACATTTAATTTGGCAAAATCAAGGTCCTAAAAAATTGTGCTATGACCCATTCACCAATGGTGAATGGGTCCTCTCCACATAGGAAACCCCTTTCTATACATTTTTGAAATGGGCTTTTGATGTTCTTTCATCCCTTGAAGCATGGTTCTAGAAAGTTGTGCTAGGACCCATTCACCTTTAGTGGTGAATTGGTCCTCCTCACATAGGACACCCCTTTTTTAATTTAATTGTTGTAGGATCATTATGATTTTTAAACCTAGATTTGGTGTTGGCTTGAAATATTTGAATTTTGTGGTTAATCTTTAGATTTAGTATAAATATGGGGATAATTCACATTGTTTCAACAAGCAATTTTTAGAGAGCATCCTTATAGAAAGCTTGAGCTTACAAGAGCACTCCAAGAGAATTTTAAATACATTCTAAGGCAGATATCAAGATTTTATTGAAGCAATTCAAGATCATTTCATCATTTCAAAGGCATAGTGCATTCAAGCATGTTATTGAGCTAAGATTGTTGATGTAGCATTGAGAATCTACTTGCAAGAATTGTTTCACATCCTATTCAAGATCAAGATCTACATTCTTCATGGCTACTTCATGTTAGTTTGCATATTTACATTCCAAGACAATTTCCAAGGTATCAACATTTCATAATTTCATGTTTCATGCTTCAATTTCATTATTTCATTATTTGGTTTAATTACCTAAAAGGGGTTTGACCAAGGAAAACCCCTATTCACTAAAAATCAACAAGTTTTTCTCCTCTTCAATGTGTGTTTTCTGATTTGCACGTTGAAGATCAAGTGGAGAACAAGTTTAGAGAAAAATTGTCAAAGTTATCAAATTACAAAGTTGTCATTCATAGTGCAAGAACACATAATCAAGGCTACAAGATTTGCTACAGGTTTTCGAGAGCTGAAAATGAAGATTTGAGAGTGTGGAAATCAAGGAAAAGAACCCAAATCTTAGTTTTAGAAACCCTAATAGGGACCCATTTGCCACTAAAGGCGAATGAGTCCTTTGTGGCCTAAAAACGACCTTCTTGCAGCAAGGTACACATCATTCTAGCCTCTCAAAACTTCTCTTTTCATTGTTATAATAGTTAGAATTGATTTTTTATTGTTATTTATGCACTTTTCCCTTCATAATTGAGTGAAACATTCCTAGAAAAACATAGTGGTTTATCATCTTTTTCATCTTGGTGAGAAACCCTAATTTTTTAATGTTTCATTTTGGTGAACCTGGCCTATTGAATATTGCAATTTTTATTTTTATTTTGAAGTTTTTCATTGCATCCTAGGTTAGATATTGATTCATTTGCATTGAATTAGATCTCATTGTGGGTTTATTACTTTGCATTCAAACTTTCATCTAATTTAGGGTTTATAATTGCATTGTTTTTAATTTCTCTAAATCTAAAAATACAAAAATAAATCAGTCATTTTGCATACCATTTAGATCTCATAAATTTTCATTTGAAAATCAAAATCAACATTGTATTTCAAATTAGGTCTTTTCATTCATCATTTTATTACATTTTTACATTGCATTTTTAGAAAATTTGAAACTGAAAGTTACTGTCTCAGACCTGGAACTGAAAGACATTGAAAAAATCTTTAAAATCATTCAGAACAGTTAGAAAACCCTAATCAAGGACCCATTCAAATTTACTGGTGAATGAGTCCCTAGTTGGGCTTGACCTGAACTTTCTGGCATCTGAAAAGCATTAAAAATCACTCAAAAATTAGTCAAAACATTTTAAAAATACCTAACCAGGACCCATTCTGTCACATATGAAATTTACGCTTATCTATTTAAATGCAGACTTTACTTTATATGACGAATTAGATTATTTAATGATTATTTTAAAAATGATTTAATTGAAATTCGAAATGAAATGAAGATGAAATTGAATTGAAATTGAAATGTAAATTATTGTATTTATGTTTATTTCAGGGTTTGTCATTACTGATGATGAATTGAGTGCAAGTAAATACAGGAAACAGGTGAACGAGGTCGAAGGTGAGAACAACGATCAGGTAGAGTTGTTTAGCCGATTGACATGTGCGAATAGATGGGATCTCACACACTCACATAGATTGATATTTTAAATGTCTCATGCGTATATTATGCTTGCAAATCGAAAAATTCAGCTTTGGTGTGATTTCTTAGAAAATTGTAAAAATGTGTTTTCATAGATGATTTTGTTAAATTTAAGAAAATCAATGTAAATTAAATAAAATAGATTTGTTTGTTGTGTATTTTATTCTTATACTGGAAATACGAAGTTGAATTTCAAAAATTAAAGGTAACATTATTTTAAACTTGACTTTGATTAAATTTAGAAGTTATTTTTAAATTTAAATGATATTTAAATATGAAATTGTGATAATAAATGAATTTTATATTTAGAAATAGATTCATTTTGTAAATTTAATTAAAATAGTGAAATGGAAATTGATTCTGTTTGATAATTTCGAAATTGAAATTTGCACTCAAAACTGAACTCAGCAAAAGTAATAGAATTAAAATATCTTAAAAGATCTTGAACTCAGAGTTTGAAATTGATCTGGAGATCAATTGGAGAGAATGGTGGATTTGAACATGCATGAATGCATGAGGAAAACAAATATATTTAAGGAAAAATCCGAAATGGGAAGGACACAAAATTCAGGCACAAAATTTCAAGAAATTAAAAAGAGCAAAAAATATACATATGGATCTTGAGCAAATTTAGTTAAAGAGGGAGAGAAACTTACTAAGGGAGGCAGGAAGGAGACACCCACAGACAATCTCCACTCGAAATTCCCATATCTCTCATTGCGTTGGAAGGAAGGATTCACCACCAGTAGGCACGCAACCAAGGAAGCTAAGAGGAAGGTGTGGCCTTCACCCTACAAACCCTCCACCTGAAAATTTCAAAAGCCTTCCAAAAGGCTGCAAAGGCTCAAACTACCCTCCCTACAATCCCTCATGCCAGTAGCACACCTCACTCGGCCTGTGATATGCACATCAAAGCAAGGGGATGTGTGGCCTGAGAGGGAGGCACGCAGGCTGCAAGCAACAAAAGGATACGCGCCTACCTTAAGGGATTAATTCCCTTCATAGACTCTTCTCACCCGCGCATAGAGGAAGAAGGGTGCATAGTCTCAGCAGGTAAAGGAACCTCCACACAGAAACTCACACCCACGCAGCCAGGAAGAGGAAAAATAGAAGTTAGAAAGAGCAGCAGGAAATAAAAGAACAGAGGTTTTCAAAAATACACTTCCAGAAAATGAAATTACCAGGTAAGAATTTATAAATTTAATATTTCAATAGATCTTTCAATTTTAATCTTAAATTCTGGTAAAATCAATATCAAATTATAGAAGAACAAGATCTTGATTGATGAAATTATCTAAAATAAACTATAGATTGTTGCTAAACTGTTCTTTAAAATTTATTTAACTGTAAACAAATCAGACTAAAATCATTTTTCTAGAATATTGAAATAGAACTTAGAAACAGAGAAATTTAGAAACAACTCAGAACCGAAAACAATTTGTAGAGTTAGATTCAAAACCATGTTAAACAGAGATTTAGAAATTGTTGCTGAGAATTTAGGAATTACTGATTTAAATCTTGCTTAGATCAGTAACTGAATAGAAATGCATATTAAGTCTGTAAACGATTTTACAATTTTGAGAAATACGAAAAGACCAAGAACAATAGTTAAAATCTTGCTGACAGTAAATAAAGATTTTTGACAGAAAAAAATGAAACAGAATTTTATTTTTGAAAAGAGAATTCTGAAACTTGCAAATCTCGTTTTTCTTGAAATCTGTCCAAAATTGAGATTTTTAAAATAGTTTATTTAACTTGATAAATGATGGATACTTTAAATACTGAAAATAGGATTAATTTGAATCACAATGTTTAAACTTGAATTTCAATCAATTTTTGAAAACTATTAGAACGAATTTTAAACAACTTAAATTAAATAAGAGTTTGAAACAACTGAATGTGTGCTCTTTTAATTTACGTTTTTATATGTATTTTGACATACTGGAGATACACCTTCATTTTTGAAACTTTATTGATTATTTAAATGACTGAATTAAAATACTGATTTTATGTCTTTATGTGAATTGAAACAATGAAAAGTGGTGTTTGATAAACTATTTTCATTTTAAGTACTGTTTTTAGTTTATGTTTTGAAAGATTGCGAAAGATTGTGTTTGATTGTTTGAACCATGCATGAATGATAGATAATTCTGCATGTGTTGTTTTTGGGAAAGTTACCTTCTGGGACGGGTGCTGAATATGGATGAATAAAGAGTGTAGTTTTGCTTTTTCCAAAACTACTTTTTATTGTCGTGCATGACATCTTACTTGGCCAACTAATTATTTTGTACCATTGAAATAGATGGGTTATTTGAGCTCTCTACCATATCCTAGTACCAAACTTGCTTCTTTCTTAACTGAATTAGAAAACTAAAAATGCTTGTGGATTACTAGTAGAACTAGGCTTGCACCAGATTCCATCTTGCTCGTAGACTACTTTTTCCTAAGCAATTCGTGCAAGGTCGGGTATTTCTTGATTGACTAAGAAATTCTGGGGAAACGTAAGCTTCGAGGTTGGGTGGAAAAGCGCCTAATCCTTGTTCTCGTCTTCTTTTGAAGATTTGCTTATGTATGGAAGATTGACTGACTGATTCTTCTTTTAAAATGCTTTATTATTCATGATGTATATATTGACGAGCTTATGGCGACTGACTGCCTAAGTCTCAAATTTGTAAATTGGATATGTATCCTCCATTGTAAATGTTATTTGAAATGAGTATTTCGACACTTTAAAGATTTAGATTGAATAATATGATGTTATCTTTCGACTTTTATGTCATTTTATGTATTCGACTTGTTCTTATGAATGAATGAATGAATGTGATGACAAATTATTTGGAATATAATGGAATTTATTTTAAGTATTGTCGAATTGTTGTTATGGAATTTTCCACTCTTATCATTTTCACCCTTACTAGTGAATGAGTCCTTGCTATATCCTAATCTGCATTTTCTAGAAATTGAAATCTCATTTTTAGGCTTTTGTTTGTTGTTGTTACTTTTATGTTTCACTTTTTTGATTTTCTATTTCATCAAATTCATTGCATATATAGCTTAAATTTCTTCATTTAGTGCATTGTCAAAATTCAAAATTTCATTTTAGTTGATTGCATTTTGTAATCAGAAAATTACTATGTTTAGATTTGAAATTCTGAAAATGGATAAGTGTTTAAGCAATGTGTGGAAGTCCTTGTTCTCTTTAGTTGATGTTTCAAGTTGTGTTTTTGGAAATGACACTAATGAAATTGAACTCATTCATGCTCACACAAATCCTAATGCATGTCCTCCTCATGATGTTGACATCATTGAAGAAGATGATGCTAGCATGAATGAATTCATAAATGATTTCATTAACAACCTTGAGTCAATGCATCCTTTTATCCTTCCATGAAACATCGAACACAACTAGGGAAAACTTTAGTAGCGAATCTTCACCAATTGGCGAATTCTAGGAATCTGGCAACTCAAATTTGGCGAATTTACCGTATCCGCAGGGTGTTCAAATCGCCAAGAATTCACGAACTATCGGTCTAATGCATGTCCATTCGCCAACAATTTTTTTTTATGAGGCATATTTAGGCAATAAATTTTCCATAACAAACTATGCATTTCCAATGGACTGATCAATATTTTCGCCTGGAATCCCGAGAAGCATGTCATAAAACACCAACATATTCGCCAATACTATTAAGACAACATTATATGAGGACCCATTTCGCCAATTAAAATTTTCAAATAGTTGCTTATGAAGACCCATTCGCTAATTAAAATTTATAAATAGTTGCTTATGAGGACCTATTTCACCTTGAAAATTTCAAGGTATCGTTGTATAAGCACGCGAGATTTGCCAAATTTTTAACATAAAATTTCAAAATCTTGCGGAATTCACCAAATATGGATTGATATAAATACAATTGAAACTGTTATTTGTTCTTACAAATTTTGTTCGATTTTACACATTTTTTTCAGTTCTAAGGTTCTACTTCTCGATTCAGAAGTCAGTGAAACCAGAGAACGTAGACTCAAAGGTGAGTGATCATTTCTTCATACTGTTATTAGTTATTAGACTATTAGTTATAATAATAAGATTTCTTTATCTGTTTTCCATTCTTGCTTCAGTCTTAAACATAATTTTAAGTAGGGAATGGGATCTATATTCTCTGTTGGTCTGTCCTTCTTAAACAAGAAGACATTTTTTTCCAGCTTATATTTGAAGTGAGATCAATATGTCGAGCAACAAGGGTAAGACTCCTGAGCAGGCGGGTAATGAAGAGACTGGGAGGCCATCAAAATGCCCAAAACAAGGAGGTACCATACAGTATTACTTTGGAATTGGCAAAACTTCTAATCCATCAGATCAAGGTGGAGCTACACCATCAAATCTTCCACCAAATATTATTTAAGATGGAGATACATCATCAAATTTTTTGCCACAGGAAGGTAAGGGTGAGATTTTCATTGTGTTGAATCAAAATGTATCAAATGAGGATGGAAATACCATAGAAGATGTTCCAAGGGATACCTTGGATAGCCAGAATGAGATAATCGACTTGGATGAGGATGATGTTGGTAGCAAGAAAAGAAAAGGTAAAGAAAAATTGGGGCACGAGTGGGAAATGACAAGGAATTTTCAAACTAGTTGGTTGTCGAAGTACCCATTCCTTGAACCAGTGGGGGTACCAAACGAAAATGATATTGAAAGGGCAACAGAGGTTAGATGTAAGATTTGTAGTTGGAAATGTGGAAGAGACAAGATGATGCAGCTAAAGCTTGACACTATAGAAAAGCATATCGGCAAAGTTTACAAAAAAAAATCATAGACGGAAAGGAACAATCAGTCGTACGATGGAAATCAAACGATGAATGTATTCATGTTAAGTATGCATTAGATTATGGAGAGCATAACCATAGAATGTCGAAGATTAAAAAATGTGAAGGTACACTTGAGGCTCATTTTGGAAAAGCCATTGCAGCAGCAAATCTGTCAAAAACTGTTCAGATGAGTGTTGTTTTTCATATTTTGTCCAGGGGGCATCCTATGATAGACTACCCATAATATTTTGATTTATTATCTTATTTGAGTGTTCCCCACTTTCCCTTCTCACATTGGTTAGTAAACGCTGGATGGGAATGGGCGAACTGTCTTGCTGCAGTGGAAAAGTAAGATTTAAAGGAGAAATTAAAAGAGTCAAATTTCATTGCATTATCTTTAGATGAAGTTACTGTGGTAGACAATACTTCTTGGGTTTGTATGCATTTGTATACTGTAGAACAACATGTTCGCCAAGCTCATCTTCTTTGTGTTTGTAAAATGAAGGACAGTTCAACATCGCAAAATCTATTTGAACTATTCAAGAAATATTTGAATGAAATTGCAGGTTTGGATGAGTTGACAATTGCCAAAAAGTTGGTGTGTAGGAGCTGATGGAGCTATAGTGATGCAAGGTCAAAGGAGCGGTCTTTGCACAAAGTTACAAACTACTTGTGCACCATACATGCTTGGCATTCACTACATGGCCCACAAAATGAATTTAGCATTTAAAATTGTAAGCAAGTTTCCAACAGTATCAAAAGTTGAAAATCTAGTTCACGAGATCCACGCATACTTCTGCTAAAGTCCCAAATGTTTCCTTGAATTTCAACATTTTGCTGAGGGAATAACACCTAGAAACAAGCTTCTCAAGGATGTCGATACCAAATGGATCTCCCTACATGGACCAGCGCAACGAGTTCTTTCAAAATATCAATCCTTGATTGGGTTGATGTACGAGCATTGCAGCACAGTAGACAAAGCTCCTGAACTCTTACATAGGTTAAGCGATATAGAGACACTCTTGAATTTAGCTAGTCTTCTCCTCATGCTAGATGAGATGAACAATCTTGTGAAGAAAGCCCAAAATAGAAGTATGTATATTTATGAATATGCCAATCTACATAAACTTACATGCTTGGCCTTCAATCATCTATATCTAGATCTAACACAAGAAGGCGCAAATTATTTGATGTAG
This sequence comes from Sequoiadendron giganteum, assembly GCA_007115665.2. Classification (NCBI taxonomy): domain Eukaryota; kingdom Viridiplantae; phylum Streptophyta; class Pinopsida; order Cupressales; family Cupressaceae; genus Sequoiadendron; species Sequoiadendron giganteum. Next base: position 140,836,260 of record CM021106.1, read on the forward strand.
CGAAAAATTATTGATTTGAAAAATCTTGATAATTATTTACAATTTAATGCAAGCGGGCACTTATGTATTTGTGTACGTGGATATGAGATACCAATGTACCATTGTAAGACAACCAGGCACTCTAGAAACGAAGTACCTGTTAACGAGGAAGATTTGAATGACATTGTTAAATCTATTAGTGATAATTTGAAGAAAATTGCAAAATCTCTTTCCTCGGAGATTCGTGAAATATTCCCTTGACATGAAATACTTGAAGCCATGGGTATTGTGTATCGTCAATTTTGGGTAAACCGAGATAACCCAAAATATTTTCATGATCAACTAAAAATCATGATCGAACAGTTTCCGAAAAAGGTAACATACAATGAGCAGATAATAGAAGGAATTTTAAATGAAAATAAGCTTAGAAAGCAATATCAGAGTTTTGCAATAGCTATGAGGGACCAGTCTGATTCCATGGGCAAGGAGAAGGCCTTTGAACTGGGATCAATAAAAAAGGTTTGGACAAGCTTAGGTCATAGTGAAATATTGTGTGGTTCGATGTTAGAATATTTCAAACTTGTTGATTTATGTCAAACAATGATATTTGGGTCGGTGGAGGATGAGACAGTTTTCAGTACATTGGGGTTTTTGAAATCAAAGTTAAGAAACAAACTGGACAAGAATTTGGAAAATTGCTTCAGGATGAAAGGAACTGCGTATAATGTCAAAAAATTTCCTTTTGAAAGGGCACTCGTAATTTGGAGGTCTACATGTGAAAGAAGAGGGGTTGGGTTGTGCAACACAGGCTCTCCAAATCCAAGAGTCGTCGATACTAGTGGTGGTACTAGTGGCAGTGGCAGTGGGCCTGGGATAGATCAAGATGACAATGATATTGAAATTGACACAAATCAAATAATGAATGTTGATTTTGAGACACAAGCCAAACAAAGTGCAGAGCAGTCTCTGAATCAAGATGACTCTTTTACTTTATTTGAAGATGAGCATTGATTTGAGGACCCTGACTCCATTTGGGAAATGGAAGAGAATTAGCAGGTTTTAGGTATTGTAGACACCCAAAATTGTCCATGTCATAATGTTACCTAGTCGATACATGACCTTGTAAAACATCTTGTAATATTTTACCCTAGGTCATTAAATTATCCCACTTATTCCATTTATTCCACTTAATTGTGCCTTCCCAATTAATTAAATAAATCACATTTATTTAATTAATTCCCCCCTTCACATGTCTCAAAATATTTCAAATTGAATATTTGAATTAATCCCTCACTTATTGTCACATTGCAACATGTGTCACATGACTACAACTCTTCACATGCATAAATTTTTTAAATAATTCTATTATTTAAATTATGAGATTCCCACTCACATCCTATTTTTACCCCCATTCATTATGCGTCATAAGCATCTTTTCTTCCAAAATAAATAAAAGAATCTCACTTATTTCCTCACATTTTAATTTTAGTCTCATGCCATAACCCACTCAATGTGCGTCATAGACACTAAAATAAACTTTTAATCCTAGCCACACATATCACAAATTTGACTTTTAATCTTGGCCATCGAATCAAATCAGACTTCTCCTATAAATCAAGTCTTTCACAAGTCATTTGGGGAATCTTCTTCTAGCATCCTCACTCTGCCAAAATTTCTCTCAATCTTTTCATCTATCTATTTATTTTCTTCTATCATATTCATCTTATCGTTATGTTGCAAAAATGAGCAATCAACATATCAACATTCAAACCTTCAAAACCATGCATTCTCATGCAGGTGGAGAAGAGCAATGGAGATAAATCAATTCAAGCTTGGAGATTGGTTTGCATTTGCTTGTTATTTTCATGCTTGTTTGTACTCTATCGTGCTAGTTAGGGTTTTGATATCTTTCTATTCTAGTTTTATATCTAATTTTCCCTAATTAAATTTGGTGAACCCGACGTGAATCCTTTGATCTAGCTTACTTTTCGCAGGTTTTATTGTTTTTTTGTTGTAGATTTACCAGTTTTTGGATGAAACCTGAGGTTTTACAAATTCCATCATATCTTTCAAATTACTATGTATTTCTCTACAATATTTTCACAAAAGATTAAAAGTCATTCCAACAGGGTACAGTAAACAAATTGAGAGTTTATCACTACTTTTGTAGGCGTTATCACTATTTTATGTTTTTTCATAAAATTTACTTGCTAAACTTAAATCAGTGAATTTTTCCAAAATTCTTACATTTACGGAAAGCTCTTGTAATTTTAATAGGGGTCTTTGTTTTACAGATTTAATTTATAGGTCAAATAAAATGCAAAATAATCCGATCTTTTTTTTCTGTATGTTTTTCACAAATCCGCGTTTCTGAGTGCAAAGCAGAGAATTTTTCTAACTTCTTTACATTTCTGAAAATTTCTCATAAAATTAGTAGGGGTTCCTTCTTTGAGTTTTTATTTTTCAGATAAATAATATCTTCAAATAATCGAATCTAAGTCGATTATGTTAAAAATGGGTATCTGAAATTGAAATTTTCTGATGAACTTTTTGTTTTGGCTGCATTATAATATCATTTTTTTAATTTTGCAGGTGATCATAAGGAGCTGTAGTAGTAGCAATATCAGTCATACACATAAAATTGGAAAGAAAATTTTTTCGGGTGCACTCATTCTATTATCTTTATCTCTCATTTGATCAATCAATCTTGTTTGCAAAACACTTCAATTTGGGGCTTTAAAACAAACATCTTGTTTGCAATTACACTTTAAAATTGGGCTTAAAAATAACCATTGTCTTCCATCACACATTTTGACTTTGGGTTTAAAAAGAATGAGTGTTAGAATTGTTTTACACACATTTCAATTTTCTAAAGGGAAATTAACAACTGCTAGTGTGAATCAAATGTGTGTGTGATAAAAAACACCTCATTTGGTTCGCTTTTGTCTAAACCTTCATAGGAGGCCTGCTAGGGGATTTCATCACCCCTAGGGACGACCTCAATCAAGGTGTGAATCGAAAGACACGCTTCTTTGAAAGTTAAAATCTTGTCACTCTTGGCTAAGCCCCAAAGAACTTTATACCTTTGGGAAGTGAAGGTGAAAGGTGGGTTACCCCTTTCTCCCGGCTGTGTGGTAGGATTTTTCTTTCAAATTATCCCTAGTCAACCTCGTGCATCCTAGCTTAAGACCTAATTGGCCATACCCACTTAACTAGTTCTAGGACTTGTTGATGTGTCTTCTTCAAGTGCGTGCTTACTCATCACATTCATAATTTCAAATTCAAACTTGACTATGTGTCTTGCGTGTGTGATTCATGTGTGTACATGTGTATTCATTTGTTTGAAAATTTCCATATCAAGCTATAAACACCTACACATAAACATATCATTCTAATCATCCTAATCATCCTTTTTTCTAATCACATTTAAATCAATTTCATCCTAATTAATCCAAGTCATCCAATCTAATCTTTCCACATCATCATCATCACCCTAATCCTAGTCAAGCAGTTGCTAAAATGGTCCTAATCCTTAACAATTCTAGTCACAAGCCCAAGCTCATACTTCGAGAAGCCTCTTCACCTAATCATGAAGATAATCCAAAACCATAAGGTGGGTCAAACTTTACTCCTAGTGATGATGAGAACTTTGTAGATCTTAGTGATGATGAGGATGTTGTAGATCCTAGTGATGATGAAAACTTTGTTGAAATCTTAGGTCACCTTAATGATGCTATTGACAAGGGAAGTACCACCATAAATTTGGAATCATATACCATTCCATCTACTAGTCCTCCATCACCATCTAATAAAATGCCTATCTCAAAGCACACTAGTCCTACACCAACACCACCATCCAACTTCTCAAGCTCTAATCCATCATCCAAAGAACCCTTTAATGATTTTCTCCAAAGACTACTAGCACGGAAAATACCATCCCCATGTCAAGCACCCATTAATGAGCTTACCAACGAACCTTTGAATGTCATGCCTATTCTTCCAACTCCATCATGTGGTCCACAACCTATTGATCATAAAAATTATACCAAGCCTCTTCTAGAGCCTTCCACTTCCATTTCCACTCAAATCCAAGAGCTATGTCAAGAGCATTATCCTAAGCATGAGGAAACATTGACCTCTCATTCTAATCAAGATCTAGGCCCTTCTAATTATCCCACTCATAACATACTTGGTCATATTCATGATGAAGCTTCCCTGTATGATATAGATCCTACCTATGATCAAGAAGGCCATGATGACCCTCTTAGCCAACTCTATGCATTCCATGGTCAAGAGCCTATCACTTCACCTATCCATGAGCAAGAAACCTCCATTTCTCCTATAGACCCCCTACCTAGTCCTATCCATGATCCCACATTATCCACTTGTCATGATGAGACACATGCCTCCCAAGTAAATATAGAAGATCAAACCAATAGTGTGGATGTAAATGAACATAATCAAGATCCTAATGATCCTTCCACATCCACTATAAACCCCATTTCAAATCCACCAACATGTCCTATTGGTCTATCCATATTTATTCATGAATGTTCCTCCTTAGAACAACAAAAAAATTTATCCACTTCACCTTCTTCATCTAATAATGAACTCAAGTCTAGTGTCCAAAACACACCTAGTCCCATTGTCCATTGTATGCTTCAAAACATGAACTACCAAGGTAAAGGTTTAGGCCTTCATGAACAAGGTATTTTGGAGCCAATCCATGTCAAGGTCCCTCCACACTCTTATGGCCTTGGATATACACCCGAAGGACACCAATCTAAAGATGTTGGTACTTCCTCCATCCATCATAAGTTCTCTTTCCACCATAAATCCTATCATATGTCAAAAGCATATGTTGCCATCCCTCATCCATCATCCTACAAATGTCAAAAGCATGTGACCATACATCTTCCACCATCAAATTTGCCACCATTGCTTCCAACTCCTAATAACCCTCCATCTAATCTACCTCCACTACTCCCAACGCCTAATATCCCCATTATCCAATCCCCTTATCCACCTATCCATAAATCCTCTAAAAATCCTAATCATGACCAATCAATGCACACATTGTCTAAACATGAAGCTTCCACTCATTCCACCATACCCATGGGATTCAAAAGCAAAAAAATTGATGCCTCTATCTATAAAGGAAAAAATATGAAGGGTCCTCATGCCCTAGGACACAAAAGCAAAGAATCAAAGAAAAATCCATCCAAAAAGAAATATAATCCCATACCTTCAAAAGAAAAGTCTAAAAACAAAATGGTTTGGGTACCTAAGAAAAAAGAAAACAAGTCAAACGAGGCATCTACATCACAAAAATCCCAACCATCCACTTCCACCTCATATTCCCACTCTATTCAACAATCTCATATTTCATCCCACAAGCAAAATAAAAGTCATAAAAATACTAAGTCTATGTGGGTACCTAAAGCACTTCATCACCCATCTCCTAAGCAACCATCTCCATTGCTTCCTACACCCCCTCCACATCAAAAGCTTCAACGTTTATCACAATGTGTGCAACCATTGGTCATGGTTCCCTTCCATTTCACAACGATTCCACATACCTCCATCTCCTCACCCTTCACTCATTATCCTACATATCTCCCCCATCACATTCCTATGGTCCATGCTTTTGGCTAAGCCTCCCATCCATCTTCCCTAGATAATCCACATCATAATCCACCAATCCCTCCATAATCCACATCATAATCCATCATCTACCTACTCCATCTCCCTTTCATGTCATCCCTTACCAACATCTATGAGCATAATGACATTTGACATGGTCCATGTGATGACATCCATCTCTAGTGGGACTATCATCTTTCATGGAACTAGAAACTTGAGTCCCTCCTATCCATATTCCCCTTCTCTTATCCAAAAATCCAAAAAAAAAATCAAAAAAAAAAAAGAGTAAAGAGAAATCCCTTCATCCAACGGTGAAAACCTGGTAAAAAGGCGCCCTGGATAAGTACCATGATGAAAACCTGGCAAACAGGCATCATGTGTAGGTTTATCTTCTATGTCACTTACACTTGGGGGCACTTTGTCTCATCTGCACTATCTATCCTATCATGTCATTTCTTATCATATCATGTCCATCCTACCTACCATATTTATCTATCATACCCATATACTTATCATATTGAGTCCATTCATCCTCTCTTCCTCTTTTTGATCTTGATAAAAATATGGGGCAAAATGTTGAAACATGCTTTGGATATCTTTTGATATACCCCATCCTTCCAAACAAGCCTATCATTATCCTAGTGTCATAAGCTTTGTCATGAATAATCCTAAGTATTGTACCTAGAATGGGGCATGTTATTCCTATGCGACATAGTCTTTGGAGATCACATCCCTGCCCTCTTATCATGCATACATCTTGTCATTTTTTATCCATCCATATATCATGAGCCTTTTTGTCCCTTATCCTATCACCCACCCTTTCATCCATCAATCACATCTATATCCTTGCACCTAGACTTGGTTTTCCCTTGTCATTGGTATCTAGCACAAAGGCTACCCAAATTGTCATCCATTGACATCTCAAAACATTTCGAAAATCCAAAAAAATCAAAACATTTTGAAAAAATAAAAAAAATAAATCAAAACCAAAAATCCAAAAAAATCAAAACATTTCAAAAATCCAAAAAAATCAATAGGCCAAAAATCCAAAATCAAATATTCAAAAAAAACATTTCGAAAAATTCAAAAAATCAAAACATTTCAAGAATCCAAGCAATAAAATCAAACCAAATCACTTCAACGCATCAATTCAACTTCTTCAAATCAATTTTTTCATCAAATTATCTAATCACATCACTTCTTCTAATCAAATCCATTCTTCTAATCAATCACATCACTTCTTCTAATCAAACCCATTCTTCTAATCAATCTAATCATTATCATCAAATCAAATCATTTCTTCATCAATCCAATCAATCAAAATCATTCCAAGTAAATTATTCCTCAATTTAATTCAACAATCATCATCCAAATCTTCAAATCAAGCATCTTCAATCCTTCCAAGCAATAATCCAAATGCAAGTCAATCCTTAATCCATACCAATGAAGCTAATCAATCTTGCCAAATTATCCAATCACATCCTTTGGTCTTGATCCTAATCTTGTTGTAAACCCAATCAATCAGTCAATCATCCTTGTGTTGATCTAGGGATATATCATTCCCCGCAATGACAACACTATCATCATCATCAATCAATCAATCAATCATCCTCATGTTGATCTAGGGATATATCGTTCCCCACAATGACAACACTATCATCATCATCAATCAATCAATTAATCATCGGTTTACAGCTTGACAGGGGCAATACCTTGTTTGTTTTTGTATCATTTGTGCATGCTTGCTTGTGTGTTTTATCATTTCAATTTGCATTTGCATCAAATCTGAATCACTCCCAGCTAATATTCATATCTTGTATCTAGACAAGGTTGTATTATGTTGGGGCACGAGACACATCGTCACCTTGGTCCTTTATACCTTGGTGCATAATGTCTAGTGCTATATCAAACATATGATTGCTCACTTTATTGCAGCATAGCGTGTCATTTTTCTTTTTCATCTACTTCTTATCTTGTATCATTCATCTTATCCCTCCTTTATCATTTCATTCATTTCAAGAGAATATCCGTGTTTATGTAACCCGCCTATCCTCTCGAGGGGGCATCATCATCATTATCATATCCTATATCATCATCCCATTTCTTCATATCTTTTGCATCATCATATTCTTCTATCATCCCTTTCCTTCATTCATCATACTCCTCACTTCTTCAAGTGGTTGGGGCATCATCTTTTTTTCATCTATCCATACCTTAGCTTCTTTGAAATGATGTTACTCGACATAAATTTCACCATCTCGAACATCATCTCAAAGAGGGGCAAAATGTAGACACCCAAAATTGTCCATGTCATAATGTTACCTAGTCAATACATGACCTTGTAAAACATCTTGTAATATTTTACCCTAGGTCATTACATTATCCCACTTATTCCATTTATTCCACTTAATCATGCCTTCCCAATTAATTAAATAAATCACATTTATTTAATTAATTCCCCCCTTCACATGTCTCAAAATAATTCAAATTAAATATTTGAATTAATCCCTCACTTATTGTCACATTGCAACATGTGTCACATGACTACAACTCTTCACATGCATAAATAATTTAAATAATTCTATTATTTAAATTATGAGATTCCCACTCACATCCTTATTTTACCCCCATTCATTGTGCATCATAAGCATCTTTTCTTCCAAAATAAATAAAAGAATCTCACTTATTTCCTCACATCTTAATTTTAGTCTCATGCCATAACCCACTCAATGTGCATCATAGACACTAAAATAAACTTTTAATCCTAGCCACACATATCACAAATTTGACTTTTAATCTTGGCCATCGAATCAAATCAGCCTTCTCCTATAAATCAAGTCTTTCATAGGTCATTTGGGGAATCTTCTTCTAGCATCCTCGCTCTGCCAAAATTTCTCTCAATATTTTCATCTATCTATCTATTTTCTTCTATCATATTCATCTTATCGTTATGTTGCAAAAATGAGCAATCAACATATCAACATTCAAACCTTCAAAACCATGCATTCTCATGCAGGTGGAGAAGAGCAATGGAGATAAATCAATTCAAGCTTGGAGATTGGTTTGCATTTGCTTGTTATTTTGATTTTCATGCTTGTTTGTACTCTATTGTGCTAGTTAGGGTTTTGATATCTTGTTATTCTAGTTTTATATCTTATTTTCCCTAATTATAGGTATTTTTACTATACTTCTTGAATCGGTTTCCATTGTTCCAAAGTCCAAACTGTAGTTGATAATATTTTATATTCTATTAAATGAAAATTGTGAATCATTGCGCTTCAAGTTCATGATATCTTATAATCTTATTTTATATTGCACTCAAGCAATGCATGAGTCATATTCCAAACAGTAGTTGATGATTGTTTATATTGTATTCAAATAAATTATGAATCATTGCACTTCAAGTTCAGGATATTTTATTTAATATTTAATATTGCACTCCAAGTCTCCATGATATTTTATATTATATTGCACTTCATGAATCATATCAAGATTTTTATTCAAAACATAACAGAAGCTAACATACTAACAGTTCAACATCCATAACTTAGAAATGAACAAAATAACCCTTGATCATTTTATTAAAAATAATGATATGTTTATACAATGGAGAGACATGAGTTCGAAATGAGTAATTTCCATTCAGATGCTAGTACTTTCCTGAAACATCAAACTCTAATGAGTTTAAAACCTACTACAGAATGACACAAAATCTAAAACAACATTTTCACTAAAACAACAGGCCCTTTACAATTTGCTCTGCAACTTTACTTAGACTCGACATAAAATTATCCAACTTGCTAACCCGTATTTCTGGCCTTGAAATCCTTCTTATAGAGAATGAAGGAGCAAACAAGCATTGGGCTAGAAATACACATGTCACCGGTCACTTGGACCCCCCTATGATATTTCAAAAATTTGTTACAACAACTGAGTTCCATGAGAATCTTCTTGTTTTTCCCATCTGCTGGAAAATGGCTGATGCACTGGCTAGCCACCAAACCTCAAGAAACTTGCGCCAAAAGTGGCCCAAAACTGTCATCAAGACACAACCAAAATCTGTTATAACTTTGTGGTAAAATAGAACAAAGGAAAATTACTTAATGTTGATCGAATTGAGCCAGAAAACGTCTCATCCGCCATTAAAGTTGACTTGCATGTCGTGCCAAAGGCTCCAAGTTTCCAATCACATTTGATGTGAATTCAAATCCCAACCGTTGATCCTTTACTTTCATCAGAGCATCGAACGACTTCCTTCAAAAAGGCTGATGTAATCTCCATCTCAGCATGAAGGGCCCACCACACTATGCATCGCCAAAGGAATACACATGGCGCTCGCCCGTGATATTGCAATCTATAAACACCTCGCATCTTCCGATGATGCAATGGCGGGAAACCATTGATCTCCATCATCGACAATCATGTTCATTCATAATAGTCACCACTGTTGAACATAACCTTCGAGAAAATTTTTCATCAAGACTATAACACCTCCGTTGATTTTGAGCACGTGCATCTCGCAGCTGCTTTAGTAACCTGCCATATAATGTATATCTTTGGGTTGGGTCTTTTCTGACGTTACCTTTTTGAGGGTGGTTTCAAAACAACTTATGTCCCATTGAATCATCTAGGTCGAGCCCCTTTTAATAAAAATGCTAAATATTTCACCTAACCTTTTATTACTCAAGTTTGGGTCGGACCGTGCCCTGTGTTTTAGAACAACTTTGAGCCATCGTTTATCGTTGTCCTAGGTGGTGTCCCCTTTCCTCTTTTATTTTAAGTAATTGTATTATTTTGCAAGGGTTATTTTTAGTGACCGTCGATCTCCCTATGGTTGATGTTGACCATTCCCCGCGATCTCGCAATGACATCACCGTTGGTTGCTTGGTGATTGCGATATCACAGGCGAGCGCCACGTGTCCCAGGTTGCCGATGCTGAAAAGAAGTAAATAAAGTGCTTATTATTTGTATCAGACTTTAGTACGTTATAGAGTGGGTTATTAAACCAAATGTGAGATGCATGTGCTCGAGATCGACGACGATGTTTTAACCTTGATGAAAAGTTGCTCGACGGATAGGTTTTTGTGCTGCTCACTATTGTGAATGATCATGATCGCCGATGGAGGGAATCAACGGTTGCCCTCCATCGCATGATCCTACAGTGAAGGGTGTTTAGTGATTGCAATATCACGGGCGGATGCCACGTGTATTCCTTTGGCACTGTGTATTATGGTGGGCCCTTGATAATGACATGGAGATGTTGTCAACCTTTTAAAGATGGTTGTCTGATCATTGATGATCTAACATGAACAAGAGATTGACGACGAGGATTTAAATTTGTATCAAATATGATTGAAGCCGTTGGCACAGCATGCAAGTGAGCTTTAATGGCGGATGAGACATCTACTAGCCATTTTTCATCAGCTTTAAGTAGTTACTTCCATTCTATCTTCACCACAAAGGAATTCAATTTTTTTTGAAGCGGTCCACAACTCCAGAGCTAGAGATTGAGTTTTTCAAGCAATTACAGTGAGGTTTGGTTTTCTACAAGGCGCGAAATCCCGTGAGTTACCTTCTATGCCATGACTTTTGTTTGAATGAGTTTTTTGTGGAGGGTTGTATTGTGTTGGTCTGGGGTTTTGTTGATTAAGACTGTAAGGTTACTAGTTCTTTTGAATTGTGGGAAATTGCAAAGTTCTAGTGTAATTTCATTTTGGGTAGCCCTAGTTTGTTCAATTTGATTTTAGGAGAAGCCCTAGTTGTTCGAAATGGTGCCATCATAGCAAAATTTTGGCTATATTGATTATTTGCAAAGGAATTTATATGACGATTTCCTAGATCAATTCTTGCTATCAACGAACGACAAGAAGAGGGGTTTGGTTTTAATGAATGGGAAAGCCTTAGGCGAGGGACTAAGGTGTAAAACCTATAATATTGTAGATGCTAGGGTCCAAATGACGGGCCTAGAAATGTTTAAGAGATGGTATGGGCAGCGAAATGTGCCTCATCCTTTCTCTAATGGCTAGAGGTACGATATGGGGAAACTAGTTGTACCAAATGTATTTCCTGATATTGACCTACTCAGAGTAGTGGCATCACGATATGATCCTGTTACAAGGATTATCTGGGATACTGATGGTGGGGTTCTACTGAATATAAATGCAGATGAGATTCGACAGGTTTTCGATTTGAGTGAATATAGCCCATTCTTAGTTTGGGTAGATTTTGAGGAAATGAAGTAGGAATATGCCAGGCCACAGCCTCTTTTTAGATCAAAATTGCTTCCTCCTCATTTAGCCAAGGCAAGCAGTTCAATGATTCACATCAGCCTAACTGATCAAGAGCCTTTTAGGCAGAGTTGTTTTGCTGATCACTTCTTTGCAACATTTTATTCACTTTGCTAGATTTTAGGTTTCAGCCCTAATACCGTGATGCCCATTGCTTATATGTTTATGGGGGCTCAGATTCAGCATCCCAAGTTTTCTATAGTGTACGACTATGCATCTTTTCTTGCTAAAAAGATACATGAGGGTTTGTTGAAGTTGCATATGGGGGACATTGGTACTCCCTATTAATGCATATGTTTCTGTACAAGAATGTCGACTTCTTCTCAGAGAAAATGGAGTTGAGGCAAGAAGTGAATGGAGAAAGATTACTAGGACAGGTTTGGAGTGCAGAATTGTCTTGCAAGAGGGGAGGTGCTAGCTTTGTGCAGTTTGATAACTATTTTGCTTCCAAACTTAGAGCTAGATTGGTGGTAAATGTGCCAAGGGTCCCTAAGGATTTGCATGATTTCCTCCGACCCAAAGTGAGGAAGCCTGATTTGAAGGTGTGCCACAATTGGGGTGACATCATCTTATACCTTGTAAGCACTGTCCTAAGGGTTTATGGTTTCCAAGGAGCTCCTCACATTCTCCCATATAATGTACCATCAAGGATGGCATTTTTCAAGGCCATGTGGCAACTAGGTTGCATTCATGAGGATAATTTGACAGGGAAAGGAAAAGGGACTTTGTTCCCTGATTATACTATTGTTTCAGATTATGTCTTTTCCAAGGGAGGATGGGTCCACCTTGGAATATTTTTTGATGATTATCATTTGAAGAGTGGATCTAAGAGGCAGCATGACCCCGAGGGATTCTTTTCCCTATTCAGGCAACGAATTAAAGGTGACAAGTTTGCACATGTTTTCAATTTTCCTGAGGATCTAATCAAAAATGAGTTTGGTTTGAGCATGCAAGAATTGAATAAAGAGAAATGGATTGTCTATGAGAAACTGCTAGCTATGGTGCATAAAATGGATTCAAAATATGATCCACTAATGGAGTTCACTCCATTTCACAAAAGAATATATTTCTTAATGAATAACTTCAAAGATATCATGAGCACCTTGAAAACCAAGAAAGTCAATTTGGAAGTGGAATTGGGAATTCAGAGACCGGAGATGAGGCTTGAAGAAACAAGGCCAAATTATCAGCCACCAGAGGACAGGCCTCTATACAAGAGGAAGAGAGATGATAGCAGTGATGAGGAGGCAGGAGATAAAAGGGGAAACCAAAGAATGCAAGCATCATCACAACTGGGTCAAGGGATCAGGAAACCTGGAGGGATAAGGATTGTGGACCTAGATTCACCACCGAGTAATGATCCTGTAGAGTTACTATCAGAGCCAAGCCTAAAGAGGAAAAGGGTTGAGGAAACACAAGAGGCTCTAATGGATGAAATAATTATAACTGATGAAGACATGTAGGTTGGTATCCCTTCTCCTCTTAGATCAACACAATTAGTGTTAACTGATATGGATATAAAGGGGCAGTGTGTACAGGATGCTAAGATGGAGGCTTGCATGGCATTTCTAGATGATGATGCCTCTGTGAAGACTCCTGTATTCTTGTAGTTAATTTGGAGAATGAAATTAGAGGAATATCAGGATAAATGTAAGAGAAGGAGAGAGTCAAGACCTAATAGGTCTGAACAGGAGAATGATGATGAAGTTAAGGCCGAACTAATGGAGGAATTCAAGAGCATCACTCCTAAGGAAGGAAGGAGACTTGTGACTCAAGCTGGTGTCTTACTTCTACCTGAATGGGACATAGCTGATGCTATAGCATTCAATGCTATCCTACAGTCCAAGCATCCTGTGCAAAATAGTGAGGAAGAGATTAAGGCAGCTCTGTAAGACTCTGCTTTTAGTGAGGAATATGAAACTCTGACCATATGGGCATTGGCACCGCAGGGTAGAAAACTAAATGTGGCTGATATTGGCCCAAGTCTAAGGGGAGGGCTCATCATCAAGAGAGCTTCTAAAACCTCAACAACATAATCCACAAGCTTGACATTGAATGTGGCCAAATTGGCCCAAAAGATGTTAGGAATAAGGTGTCTCAACCTTGGATAATTCCTATTCTTATTATTTGTTTTGTAAAATGTATTTCTTGCAAATAATGTAATTAAGTGTGAGTGTACATGTCTAGTTTGCATGTTGATGTGTCACTCCACTTAATGTGTCGGCATCTTGAATTGTGTGTAAGGAGATCATGGCTGAAACGGTTATGACGGATTCCTATGACACTGATAAAGTTAGTAACACTCTTCCACGATAGTGGGGTTCCTATTTTCGAGTTCCTATTTTCTCGGAGAATGGTAAAACCCTAATACAGTTATCTTCGGAAGTTGCCCTAAAAGGGAAGCGCATGATATAAGCGTTTTTTAGGGTTGCGAAGATTTGTGATGTGAGTGTATTGTTGGAACGTTTTTTCATGCTGCCGCATTTTGTCTTCAAGAGTTGGAAATCTCCTGAAAGAACTTGCATTGCAAGTGTGTTGTAACCGTTGTGTTGAAGATAATACATTGTGCAGGTTTTGGAGTGCTGGGGTTTTTTACCGAAAGGTTTTCCCCAGGGTAAATCATTGTGTCATTCTTCATTTTCTGTATGTATGGTATATTGCTGCAATATCTTTGTTAAGTAGATTAACGAATCTGAAATTGTAAGGGTTTAAAACGAATTTGCACCATACTTTCCTTAAGAGATTAGTGTAGGAAGCTGTTTCCGCACCTGAGTTTCCTTACAAAAGATAGTTGAAAGGGAGGAAGCTGAAAAGAAGAGCCTGATGGAGAAATACAACGTAATAATTGGAGAATATAGTAGAATACAACAGAGGAATGTTGAGCTCCAGTATGAAGTAGATAGACTGAAATATGGGTAGGTAGGAGAATCCTTCAATGCCCCTGGTATTAGAGCACTACCCACTACTTCAGGGTTAGTTCCCCTTAATATCCCAATCATTTCTACTCCTAGGTCCCCCATTTGGACACCTGCTCTCAGCCCTGCACCAGAGCTAGTTGAAGAGGAAGTTGAGTATTTTGTGGATCCTACCAAGAAGCAAATGTTGAATAAAATCACAGAATTGCAGGCTGCCCTAAAGGCAAGTGAGGATGATGCAATTGCTAAACACAATGAGGTGGTTGACACCATTTTGAGGCATCTAAATGAGAAGGTTGATTGTAGGTTTCCATTTGTACATTGTTTGTATTCTTTTTACTTGGGTAGAATTAAAAACATTAATAGAGATCGGGAAGTAGTTTTGCCTTTGGTTGAGAAGTGGATCCCTCGGGCCACTGATTTAGATGTTATGTTTAAGGCTTCCAGGTTTGATGCAGACAACAGGCCTCAGTCATTGCAGCCTACTCAATTTTTTGTGAAATCATTGAAGGGATTCTAGGCCTTACCTGATGATTTGAGTAGAAAAATTAGAGAACTGGTAAAGAGTTTTGATGATTGGAATGATACTTTTCTGCTAGATATAATAGATGCACAAGGAAATATTAAGACATTACAGCAGTGACAAGATAAGGTAGAAGAGGTTATTGATGCACAAATCAAATTTATTTGTGATAACTCAGACTATGACTTGTTGGTGAGCAGTATGGATAAAATAATTAATACCAGCATATTCTTAGAGTCTTTTGAGAGAGAGGCTAACCAGGTTGCAGTGAAGTACACCTCTTACGATACTAGGGTGATCAAGGTGGTGAATTTTAACTGGCCAATAGATGAGGAATACCAGAAATGGGTGGACAAGTACTTAACTGAAGAGGAGTAAAACAATGTCTATTATTGACAACTAACAACTCAACAGTTATAGTATAACTGATTATGGTTTTGCTTCCATGAGGACTTTTGGTGCAGGTTTTGAGATATAGCTAATGCAGCAACTATTATGTAATGAGTGGAATCAATAGAAAGATGCTCTGGGACTCGGTGGTTTTAATCATATTTTTGAATTGGCACATAGCGGTCCAATTGACCAATGACATGTGTAATTTCTAGCCCGATGCTTGTTTGCTCCTTCATTTTCTATAAGAAGGATTTCAAGGCTAGAAATAGGGGTTGGCAAGTCAGATATTCTGAGGTCGAGTCTAGGTATAGTTGCAGAACAAATTGTAAGAACCAGTTATTTAAATATTAATACAATTTAGGTTTGGGGTTATTCGGTAATGGGGTTTTAGGTCTATGAAGATTTGATGTTTCACAACAGTACTAGCATTTGAGTTATGATGTTATATTTCGAGCTCATGTCTCTCCTTTGTATAAACATATCATAATTTTGAATAGTATAATCAAGGATTATGATGTTCATCTCACTGCTCTGATGTGTATGTTTTCCATTTTGGCTTTAATTCAAGGAATTAATTAAAATGCTTGGATGAAATCATGGATGGATATGTTTGTAAAGGGATTTAGTAAGAAGTATTGGGTTAATATATGGATTGACTCTATTGTAATGCAATATTTCCAGGGATCTTATATGCTATGTATTTGAATTTGTTGTTAAATTTTAAATGTTTGTGAATTTGACTCTCCAATGGTATATGGCACTGGTTTAAATTGTACGAGTTTGTGAAGTCCTATGTCTGTATGTCTTTACTTAGAGCTTGATGCCAAATTGCAAATAAAATGACTATCATAAGTTATGAAATAATGTTGTAATCATCCCATGCTCCAAGGAGTTGATATTATTGGTGAAAGGCCAGCTCATTTCAGTATTATCCTGTTCTGTTGAGCTATTCGATGGGATTATCAGTTAATTGTTAATGATTGTTTATGAGTTTGGTGTAGAGATCATAAACACATTATGGGGACCACCCTCCTGGGTTTTGCAGAGCCCGAAGTGTAGGAGGTTACAGTTAAAATCCTCATCAGTTGGTCCAGGTCCTCCGAGCTGCCCTTGATTGGAATTGGCAATTCCATAGGTAGATTAGGAGACAAACTTGGTTTACGTTAAAAACACCAACAAAACCCACCCAAAAAAGGTAACATCTGAATAGATTTTCACCCAAGGTATTACATACGACATTAGGATTTTCATGAAAACCAAAATAAAAACCCCCACCTTAGGTTCTTTCCCAAAAAATATGACACATTGAAAGACCAGGACAAGGTCAAGACAAAGAGGAATTCAGAGAGCAAAATTAGAAGTTCCATCAAGTTCATTAGTAGTTCAAATGATAAAATAAAAAATATAGATAATTGAACATCATCACATTACTGAAGTCTAAATTTGAGCTTTTTAATTGAATTTCACATGAAGGAGTACTTATTGGCATTGGCAATGCAATATCTTGCCAATGCCCAAAGACAAGTTTGCACAGAGCTGAGTTGGAACTTGGAAACTCATATTATCAAAGGTTGAAAATAAAAAATCAAGTCACTGTATCACCTTTTCTAGCAACTTCCACTCTTCAGGAGGTGGAATTTCCATTTGTTCTAACTGATGTTATTTGACTTGAAGTTTTGTTAAAATTTCATGATTGTAATTAGAAGTGGAACCTGTCTTGAATTCTTCAGTCAATTTTGCATTTAAGCTTATCAGTGTTCTGATTGAATCCAAATAGTTCACATCTGGGTTCTGAGGAAACTGGTCCAAATCAATCTTCCTTGCACCTTCCATCTTCTTTCTGAAACCATCCTTTCCAAGGGTATGTGCAGGATCATCATGGAAAAAACAGGCCCTTAAGTGGCAATAAAAAGATAGAAAATCATAGTTAGACAACTTGACGTAAAAATTTGAATAAGTTATCTATATTATTTGAAAAAAATGTAAAAATAGAATCTGTAGCAAATTGAATGTAGTTTCTAAAATACTAGACCTTTATTTTATTTTTTTAAATCTATTTGGTGAAAATTTGAAATTTCAATGCAATAGTATTTAAATTTCAGGGTAAAAATAAGAAGTAGGTGTCTGTCTGACCACCCTAACCACAATAAAATGATAATATTTTTTTATAATATTTTAGATGTAAGTAGAGGACTCATGTCCGGATGTGTAGCATATTTTTTTATAATATTTTTCTAAGTAAATAATTAATTATGAATTTTTTATTACAACTTTTATAAAATATAAAATCACGTCTGTCTAACCACCTTAACTTGGTCAAAAATTCATGAAATTCAATTTTATTTTTTTTAATCCTGTAGTATACAAAACATAGAATGTGATGCATGTTTCAGATTGAAAAAATACAATACCGTTTGAAAGTTATAGATATTTTTGAATCTGCCTATCAAGCAGGACTTTATTCGTAATTCTAATAGAAAATGAATAATAATTATTTATTCAATTCAAAGTAAAGCATAATTTATATTGGTGGAAAGCTGAGAATATCCTCTAAAAACCTTTTTCATTTCATCAATTTTGGGTAAAAAAAAAGTCGTCTACCACATGGGCCATCATATGGCTTACATATCACCACTTTTTGGCCCATCATGATCCTGCACATACCCCCAATGAATCGCTCATTTGTGTCAAAAGCCTCTGGAAAACTAAGCTCTATGAAGTTCCATACCTTTTCATCCACCACCTTCATCTTGTCTGCAACCAAACGCAAATATTCCTTTGTTCCACACATTCTCGAACACTTTTCAATGATAGATGACAACTTCATTGAGGTTTCAATCCGATTAGTAATCCCTTTGATTTCAAATCATTGTCACTGACTTTGTAGACTGTTTGTAGAACTTGATTGGCAGATTTCTTTGATTCCAACACCTTTTTGTTGCCCACTAAATATTTGTTGAGCTTCTTATAATGTTGTCTAATAGCATCAATCAGTTGAAACATGTCACACCAATGATCAAACCTTTGTATTATTTCATCCCAGATATTTTGTTTCATATGCCTCACTGTATCTCTACAAAATGCATAAAGCTTATTTTGAGAAGGCTTAATTTCTTCTTTTGATTCCATTAGCTCTGTCTCCAATCTTTCAATTGTTTTTCTCTCTTTATTCAATTTTTTTTCCCATTGTGCATTTCCATTCACAATGTTTAGTCTTATTTTTTCCGGAGTGGATTTTTCCTCATCCTATTTCTTGTTGCTCTCATCTAGCCTTCACTTCAGGTCATTCACTTCTCTCTCATTTGATTTATCCTCTTTGCTTGTAGATGTAGAGGCAGATTTTATTATTCTTTTTTCTAATTCATTACTCTTGTTGTCTACTGCTTTCCTCTTTGCTTTCTCACTTGCTAGGTCTGCCTGTAACTTTTGTATTTGGGTCTGCAACCTTTTCTTCTCTTTATCTTTCTTTAGTAATGATGTGTACACCGATTCATTGTTCTTCTTTGATACATCAATTTTGTCAGTATTTTTTAGTCTAGAAAAATCCAATTGAAAACTAGTTACTTGGTATTCAGATCGATCCATCTGATTTGTTGGTTTGTTTTGAACTGTGGGAACAACAATTGTGTACTCCATGATTTCTTTATTTGTGTCAAATGTGGGTAATACCATGGTTGTTGCATGCTCTGAAGTTACAATAGACACACTCTTCGTCAGTTGCTTCTTTTCTTTTTTATTCAAGTCTGATTTCTTTTTAAACTCTTCAATGAAATCATAACCTGGGGAGGTAGGAACAATGGAATGCTTGAATGGCGAAGGAATAGGAGTACTTGCAGTTGCTAATGATGTCACACCCACACTAACTGGAATTGGGGGAGTGCTTGGAAATAACTCCTTTATGGTGGATCCACTGATAGTG